>APFE031579681.1:0-13431 GCA_000404065.3 Pinus taeda | reverse complement strand
CAAAGAAATTTCCATGGAATATTGAAGAAGGCTTAGGTTGAGCTTTCCCTTGGAAGCATTAGGAACCCATAGGAATTGAGTCATGATGTCTGTTGAGAGTCTTGAGTTTTCATTACCTTTCATTTTCTTGCGCTTGATTTGCAGTTTTGTTATGTCTAGTGCATGATCATGCCACTTTATTTAAAGTGTTGTGTTGTTATTGGTTTTCATGGTCTTATTCTTGTTTGTTGGTTGTGTTTTCCTTTTAAGTTTTGAGTCTTGGGAATTGGTTGGGAAAAAGAAAAGTTAATGGAGCTCGGGAGGATCTGAATGAAACCCATCAGGTAATATGACACTTGGATGAAGCCGATGCATGTGTAAGGGCAACTAAAGTTAAGAGTATGACAATTGGCTAATTTGGTTGGGTCCATTAGTGTAAATGGATGGTGGTAGGACAATCATGACACAAATAATAGGAAAGGTAAAGTGAATGGATGTCAGGAATCCGATTCCTTGGATATGTTGGGAATGGTTGTTCTCAATGTTTTGCATACTGTGCATTGATAAAGGGAGTTCTCTTAACCTTGATCTTATGATTTTTGGTAATTATGTTTTGATCATGTTTATGCTATTGTTTATATATGCATGTATATATGTATGTCGTTGTCTGATAGGATCATCATTATTTTATGTTGATGTTTATACGTGTGTGTGTGTGTGTATATATATATATACATACGTTGTTTGACAGGGTCATCACGATTCGTTCTTGTGGAGGAATGATTTCTTATGCATGTGAATGGCATGAAGATATTCTTGGTTCATGAGGAATCAAGTGGGAAGAGTAGCCTGAAATATCTCTAAGCTCAGTATCATGTGGATATGAATTGATATTATGTGATTATAGTATGTCTATGTTTATGTTATGGACAAGCTAATGTTGAGAGATATATTAGCAAAATGAAAAAAATGTGATCCATGACATGATAGGATAAGCATGGATGGTGGAGAGACACTGGAAGAAAGGTTGCCTGGTAGAGGTAGTGTGGTTTTGGATGTGCAATTCTATTGTTGTGTATATGTTGTGCATATTTTATATTCAATGATTGTACCTATGGTGTTTTGTTCATATTGCATATGCAGTGCTGGGTATAGATGGTGTTATGTACATGTTTGATATGTGGTGATGTGTACATATCATATTGTGCGCATATGGATATGCGGCGCTATGTGCATATGGTGTTGTTTTCATGTTGGATATGCAATGTTGTGTACATATGATGCCATGTACATGCTATATATGCAGTGCTATGTACATATGGTGTTGCGTGCATGTTGTACACATGGTACTATGTACATATGGTGTTGTGTGCATGATTGTACATGTGTTTTTGTGTACATGTTGTACATGTGGTGTTGTGTGCATGTTGTGCTGTGTATATATCGTGCATGTGATGTTGTGTACATGTGGCATTGTGTACAAGTGGTGCGGTGTACATGTGGCGTTGTGTATGCTTTGTGCAGGTGGTGGTGTGTATAGGTCGTACTGTGTATATGTTATACTTTTGGTACTAGTGTACATGTGGTATTGTGTGCATGTCATACATGTTGTGTTACAGGCATGCAGTACTATGTATGTGCATTTTGTATTCATGGTATCGTGACATATGTATTCATTATGTTGTACTCTGTGTACATATTTGTGTTGTATTGTACACCGAGTGTAGGTGTATGTATTGTGTTGTAGTGTACACCAGATGTAGGAGTATGTATTGTGTTGTGTTGTACACTAGGTGTAGGTGTATGTGTGGTATGTCAGGTGTTGGTGCATGTACTGCACGGTGTTGTATGTCATGTGTGGTTGTATGTGTGTGATGCACACTATGTGTATGTGCACATAGGTGAGGAGAAGGCATTGGGTGTTTCCCAAGTGTGTCAATCAATCCGGTGTGCGTATGAAATAAGGAAAAAGGTAGAAGCGAACGATTGATTAAAGGATAAGCATTAGTATTTTATTTTAGTTTTATTATGCATGTGATTTATGATTCTAAATTATGATGGTTACATGTGATTTATGATTTTGATTTATGATGGTTGTGTTTTGAGCTAACCTGATGTGATATGTTTATACATAATGATTTGATCAAAGATGTTATTTTGACTTGTTGTGATAGGATGTAAACAAGATTGCAATTGTACCTTATTAACGAGCCACCAATGAGGTATGATTTGAATTTATTTTGAATCTAATGAAAATTATATGTTTGGTATAAGAAAGCATGAAATTCTCGGTTGGGTGGTCGAAACTAATGACAAGCATTAGTAGCAACAACAAAATGAATTGGAACAAGCATCAATATATTGGTAAAGCATTCAGGAGCAGGGCCATTCTAGGACATTGGTACCCAATAGTATCCATTGATTTCCATGAGCATGATATGACTGGTATGATGGTTTTAAGTCATGGATATGCCTTGGTTTTTAGACCTTCCGATGCGAGGAAACCTTTCCAAGGGATGGACTACCCGAGATGGGGGTGCCAACAAAACTTGGAAGGTGTGTGAGTGCAGAGAAGGGGGTGACCAAATTGCCCGAGGGACTATGTAGCAGAGAAGGGAAGACCAATGATATATCTGTTTTGGTCATTAGCATTGCCAGATGGAATCAAATTCACATTGGGAGTGTGCCCTAGAACAATGATCCAATAACTGTTCACTGAGAGACAAGTGGAGTAGGATTATAGTGTTGGAAATTGGATGCGAATTTGAACTTGCAATGGATTTTGGACTTCCTGTGAAGGAGGTTAATCTTGGTATTACTTTGAGGGCGGAGGTGTGAACCTATGGATTCTATTGTCGCAGATGTAGGCATCATATCCTTTTGTTTATTGGTTGATAAAAGGTGCATATGTGTATATATTGTATTATTGTAAATAGTGTATCGAGCCGATTTATAAATCTCCATAGACAATGTGATTATTTTCTTGGTGAATTAAACGCGTATGTGTGTATATGTGGTTATTATTGTAAATATCATAATGAGTTGTGTTATAAAGCTCCAATAAATGATATGTTTGTCGTGTTTTAGCATATAGTTATTGTAAATACTACAACGAGTTGTGTTTTAAAGCTCCATAGGAAATATCGTTTTCTTTTAGTGGTCTTGCTGGTTATAGGTGTCATTGAACACCAAGGACGGTGTTCCCCCATGGGGGAGGGTTCTGTAACAACCCTGGTTAAAAATCCATTTAAAAATATATAACACCATGGTCATGGGACACATATTCGAAGATGAATGGTGGGAAAAACATCCTAGTCAGTGTTGTTTCAGTTTATTATGGCTAAGGAAATTAGCAAAGGAAATGGAAAAGGCTTAGGCAAGAGGCATTAATTGGCATTTTTTTTATGAAAATAATGGAAATAGGAGAAAATGAAGGTGAAGATTCCTAGGTTGCATGTGAGGAGGAAAATGAAGGAGAATAATGGACAATGAAGAAAATAGAGGCCGCATTGATAAAAATTCTTCTAAGGATTAGTTTGTAAGATTTTTCTCAGGCTTGTTCCATGTAAGATTTTGCTTAGGCTTGGCCATTGTAACCTTTTTCCAGTTTAGTTTTGGAGTTCTCATTATATTCACTCTCTCTCATACTCTTGGACACTTAGAGTTTTCTTGGAGGAGAGTGTAGCATACTTGGATGCTTGGAACAAGGAGGCAAAGGAAGAGTAGGAAATCATAAGAGGACATTAGGATCAACAACTACAACAAAGTTTTCTTGCAGGTACCGAGTTGCATGTATGTTTTCCTCACTAGTTTTGGCATCCATGGAATATTCATGTGATTTATTGGTCATGATTTGTCACTGGCATGGAGGATTACCTGGATTAACAGTGGATTTTCCTACCATTTCCATTTTCAGGATAACTATGGTGTTGTGGGTTCATTTATTTATTTTTTGGTTGGTTCTCATGTTTCCTTTAGCTTCAGTTGAGTTACTAGTTCCTGGACGCCTTGGTTGGACAAACGATCAGAATCCCTTGAACAACTTGGGTTGAGTTACTAGTCTTGGAAGCCTTGGTTGGAAAAATGCTTTGGAAGCCCTTGGTGGGTTGAGTTACTAGTCCTAGAAGCCTTATTTGGACAAACGCTCCAGAAGCTCGATGACAACTGCGGGTTGAGTTATTGGTCCTGGAAGCTTTGGTTGGAACAAACGCTCTAGAACCCTATAAAGCTTGGGTAGAGACCAATTTGGTGATGGTTTGTGATGTCCGACTGTGAGGTGGAATCATTGCTTGATGAGTTGAGGTGGTTTGGACTCTGGAAGCCTTGGTTTGGTTTTGATGGATTGTTCCATGAGATCCCACATTCATGCTTGGAATATGACACATGGGTGATTGGTTGAAAGAAAGATTTGGTTAAACCAATCTATGGTCGGGTGGTTCGTGGAAGTCCCAAACCTGGTTGGTCGTTTCATCATTAATATGAGGTTATTTCTCCTTGTTATTTTATGAGTATTATACTGGTTCATATGTGGATTATATGGTTGTTTTTTCCTTGGTATTTTTGTTGTTATTATATTGGTTATGAATATGTATTATGACAATGGTGATGTATGGTTCTCATCATGATTTTACTTGTAAATTAATGAACAATGTACCTATGGCCTAATAGATGTTAATGTGGCTAATGTGATAAGGAAACAATGCCTCATAGCGAATATTAGATAAGTATGAGACCCCTATGCTCAACTATGCTATTAAAACCTATAGATTTCATATTTTTGATATGTTTGACGAAATTTTTGTCATGGCTAGTACAGGTCGAGTCTATTCCTTGTCAATATTTTTGCAAATGTATCTTTGTTCTGTTGTGTAAATTCATTTCTGAAGGTGTCATTAAGCTTTGGGCAGTGACTTGGGCTTTGGGCTTGAAAAGGTGGAAAAAATCTCGGAGTCCTAGACACAACACTAGCGAAAAAAGTCCCCAGAAGCACCCTTTCCCTTTCTGTGGGAGCTTTCAGAGCCTCCTAGATCCACCGTTGTCCATATCAAAGGAATGTCTAGGGTTTTGATGCACTAAAACTTTAGTTGGTCTCAGGGGTTGGTTACCTGAGTGGTTGGGATGGATCCTAGGAGTTCTGTTGCCGATGTGGAAAGTCTATATGATGTGCTCCTCCAATTCCACTTCCTTAACTGACACATAGGGAGTCAGATCATGTCATAGTAACTTCTCATCCCATGTTTACCCCAGTTGGATGGTTACTCGGGTAGATGTCAGAGGAGGGTGTTAAAAACAAATTTATTCCAAGAAAGTGGCCTAAAGGGAGGTGTACCTTGGATCCAGGTTCTTCATTCTTGGGTGGTTTAGAGAAATAAAAGGGGACCATCATCTCCCTTTGACTTGGTTGTTTCTTGCATGCTCAACTCTAGCTCATTATCACATGATTGATAATTGCACAATTGATGGTCTAATGCTTCAGTAGATTGTCCCAACATTCACTAGGTATGTGTGAGTTGTTTTAGACCTCATGAGGGGGTTGCCCTTTAGGTATCCCCTACATGCCCGATCATCATAGTTCTTGATTCAGCCTTAGATGTGGTTTAGCAGATTTGACTGGCTCGGTTTCAGCCAATTGCATAAGCCCTTCCATCAACTAGCTCATTAAATATTCAAATCCCTATCATATCCAACATGGCTTCTTTGGTTGTGATCTCCCCCTCAAGTTAAAAATTTAGGTAGGAAGCAAGAAGGAACAACACAATATAGTCCAACATAAGTAGATCTAGCCAAAATGATGATTATGTGGCAGTGAATGTTAACACAAACAACAATTAGTTTGTAAAAAATGGTAAATCTCTCACCTATTTCCTTTTTATTAAGCATATTTAAATAGATCTAATGCAAGATCATCTACATGGAAAGGATTGAAAAGAGAAGTCCAGATCAAACTAAATATAAAACCAATAATTTTATTTGGTATTTATCCTTTTAAATTTATGTTCATATTACAATTTTTATTTTTTGGATTGAAATGAGGCAGCAATGGGTTGGAAATAAACCTCCGAAGAAAGCTGAATAGCTTTCCGAGCCTGTTCTAAGGTATATTTTTATGGTCCATTAAGTGGAATTAATTCATTTTCCAAGGGTGGTATTAATATTATTGTTTCAAAAAATTTGTTTCTCAATGTTATGATGTCTTTAGATCTAATACAATTTACAAGAGTTTGCTTAGAACCAAAAGGCCATTATCTCAACGCATCTCTCTGCCTGTAAGTCTACTCAATTTTTATTTTTTATTTTTTGGAAGCATGCAATTCAAAAGAGTTTTAAAGGGTATAGTTGCTTGATATAGTGTGTGCTCTAGCTATAAAATTTATTTCAAATTAATGGAAGGAAGAAGGACTATATGGACCAATCAAATTGGCCTACATGCTTAAGTCAAATATTATAAAAATATTAGTTATATATATTTTTTAGATTATATTGTGAAGATGTGCTCCACTTAGTGAATCTTACCAATCATGAAGCATTCAAACCTTATTTACACAATTTGGGAGTATATTTGATTTCATAAATTATTTTCACATAAGAAAAGGGAGAAATAATAATATCTTAGAGCCAGAGATGATAAAAATTATAGTTACATCTTTGTGCATATGTGTTGCACTCAATGATTATTACCATTCATGGATTGTAAATATCGACTCAATGACTCCGCCGAATACCACTAATCAAAAAAACAAATATATGACATAGAGTATGCATATCGTTATTGGATACAATTTTTTTTTGGTAATGTTACAATTTTTCGATTTCAAGATTTGATGTTAATAATATATAGGAATACAAATTTAGCCTTAAAATTCAACCTAAGGAACTATTTTTTCATATTTCTTATTTGTTAAATTGATACATTATTCTTAATCTCTCCCCTTATTAATTTTTTTTCCAAGTGTGTTGCTTAGACAAAAATGTGAAATTGTTTCATTTTCCAAGTGCATTACAGTATTAATGTAGACAGTTTTTAGAAGATTCCATTCTTCCAAGATGGTAGATGGATCTCTTAATTAGTTTTAGATCTCATCTCATCGCTACATGTAATGTAATTTTGTTGGTAGTTACATTACAGGGGCAAGTTAAATAGAAGAGAATGATACTTACATCCCTTAAAAAAGGTTTTGCAAAATGGAAGTGTATTTGAAAAATAACTCATTTAATCAAAATATTAATATTGAATTGATCAAATAAAGTCAATTATAATGAAACAATTTTTTGATTAATTAAATATTAATATTAAGTTAAGTTGATCAAGTAAAGTAAATCATAATGTATAATAGTGTAAACATTTTGATTTTTTATTTTTTGGAGATATATTTTTTTGACTAATTGTATTTAAAGTTTAGATAAAAATTTAGAAGACTTGTTAATATTGCAACGGAAGTATAATACATCTCCAATACTATTATGTTATTTTTTTTCTTGACAAGCTCTATCAAAGAAGCTTCAAGAATAGGCCTTGTCAACCATAAGTTTCCAACCTATTGAAATCCATAAAAAAAAAATTGTGTATTATATTAGAGCATTGGTCTATGCAAAAAAATGAAATGTATACACATGTACCCCTCAATTGGACCACAACTGCATGCCCATTAGATTCCCCAAATATGAATATAAGGGGGTTTATGTAATTTTGATAATTAGTATTTCTTGAGGACTTTATTTTGAAATCAGATTCCAAAGGATTTTAATAGTTAGGGCTTTATTTGAGCCCTAAGCCTCCCTCTCCTTTGGGTTCCACTAATTATTTCTAGTTGTTCAAATGTAGTTCTATCTAGTCACTTTGTCATTTCCATAGAAAATCAACATAAAACCTTTAGATATTCTCATATCTCCTTTTAATGTGTGAGCTAGTGAATGTCAACTGACTGGTATTTGTTTGAGAACAATATTTATCATTGTTAATCTTCCTTTGTTGAAAAGATACCCATTACGTAGTGATTACATAATAAATTAATCCTCTTTTCTATCTTACTGATCAACTAGCTCCATTAATATCACTTACCATGATAGTTTGTTCTTAATTTAAATCCCAAGCACTTTAATCCATCTTAATCTAGTTGTATGTAGGGTATAATATTATTGAGTTCTTGTTCCTCTTTAAACTTATAAGTAATTAAAGTAAATGGTAGACTTACTCTGATTGAATTCCATTATAGATGCCTTGCAATAAAGTTGAAGTAATTGTTGATATTTCCTATCCTCTCACAAGCTATCATTAGGAAGGAGAAACATATCATTAACTAGTAGTAATTATGTAATACATTTCTTTCCTCAAACCCTTCCCCTTAAAAAAGTCTCAATATTTTGGCCTCTTGAATTGATATGCTTAACCCCTTGGAAACTAACAAAATAAATAGGGTCAATATGGAAAAATTTTCCTTAAACCTTCTAGTAAGGTTAAATAACAGACAAGTTTTTCTTTAATAAAAACTATACATGTAACTAAGTCAACACAACCTATAATCCATTTGACAAATATAAATTTAAAAAGTTCACAATGTTTCACAATAATCTCAAATACAACGAGCACAACCTATCATAAGATTTGGATAGATTATATTTGATCATTGTAGTAGGTAAATTCTTAAATTTGATTGAGTGTAACCCTTCCTAAGAAAACCCAATGGCTTAGGTGAAATCATAACAAACAATACTTTTTTGAGTCTCACGTCTAAAACACTAGATATTTTCTTATAGAATAGTTACATATTGCTTGAAATTCATCAGATGACTTGGCTTGTCCATTTTGGATATAAGAGACATAAATTAGGTATTGAAGGAGCCAAGTTATTTACCATTTAGCCTAACCTCATTCGTCACCCTTAACAAGTCATATCCAAACAAGTCAAAGAGCCCAAAGAAAAAATTAATTGTTCACCATTCAATCATAGGATCTTGTCTTTTTGGAAGGAAACTATCTAGCTAAATTTGTCATATAATTCTTGGTTATGTTATTTTTTAAACAAATTGTGGGAAAATTGAGGCTAATTTAACAATTTCAACTATGTTTACACCATTCATATCTCTATAAAAAGAGTCAAAGAGTTTTACTCACATATTTATTAAACTTTAAAACTCATTAATACATCTCCATCCTCCTTTTGAAGTCCCCAAATAGTATTAATCATTTTCCTATAATTAGAAAAATAGTGAAAGAATTTAGTATTCTCACTGCTCAATCACAACTAAGTCACTTAGCTTTTTAACTTACACTTCACTTCTTGACCATTCAATAATTTTCTCTTCTTAGCTTCTAGTTCTCTAACTTTAATAAATCTAGGCTCATTGAATGTACCAAAAGATTTATCGTGTAATACTTTTTTAATATCATCTACTGTTTTTCTTATTATCTTGTCTCTATTCCAATATCTTTCCCTAGTCCAAGAAACCACCTCACCTTTGACTACTTTCAAAGACACTACCAACTATTTAGTGGTAGAAGTATTGGGTTCTTATGGAAGGTCCTCCAAGTACTTTCTACAATTTATCTTAATGCTTAATCCATGAGCCAACTTGAGTTGAATTTATAGGGAAAATAGGGCTTGAAATGAGTTAGTTCAAGTTATAAGAAAATTGGACTGTGATTTGAAATTCTGCCATAAAATGAACAACACTACCCTGTTGACACCTTAAAATAATTCATTAGAAATAAGGCATCTATCTTGATGTATTGAAACAACCTCCTACCCCACATTTTTGTTCCTCTAGTTAGGTTGATGGAGACGTGCTTCACATTGATCAAACATTCTAGCTCTATTTGATGAAGAAAAAATATTAGCTAGATAATCAACATTGGCTTCTCCTCCCTAACAATGCGTTCCTTTTGTTCATGGTAGAGGTAAAATCACCACCCAAAAATCAACCTTCCACTCCTTACCACCTACAAACAAAATAAACTCCTTCATACATAACAGACATGATCATCAAGATAATGGGTTTGTGTAGTCCTTGATAATGAATTCCATAGACATACTTGATAAAACAATAAAGGAATTAGTTAATGACAAACTCAAATTCCAACCAATAATAATATCCCCCTAGATTGGCCAACCGAGTCCAAGTCAATAAATTCCTAGTCCTTGAAAAGTTTCCTAAATCCATTATCATGAGTATCTCTAGATCCCATGGTTTCTTTTAATAATAATAAAATAATATTTTTTAACTCTAGTACTTTGTAGTGGGCTTATTGTTTGGCTTAATTTCTTAGTACTCTAATTTTAGAGGGTATAATTATGATTTAGATACACTTGAAGGGGGATGCTCTAAGTTTCCTTGTAATCAAGCATTGTTTACTCTATTAAAATTTAATGGAATTCTCTCTCTTTGGTCTTCTAACTAGAATGATTTCTACCTACAATAGGAGTAATACCCTCTCTAGTGTCTCCAAATCCTACTCCTTAGAGTACATCCCCCTCAGTTTTCAATCCAAATTATTAGACATTAAAGGGTAGCTACATTGACCAAAAAATCTTAAATATAATAGACACATGACCCTTCCCCCTTTTCCGCATTTCCCCTAGATCCTTGGAATATGAGATTATATGAAGACTGGATGAGGATGTTAAATTTATGTTCTCAAATTTCATTAAAACCGATCTAAGGTTTGGATTTTTCACAACCTTCTCACTGTTGTGGGTAGAAAGGTAAGTATTAGTTACCATAACTAGAGTTGTTCCTATCTTAGGTAAATCCAACATATCATCATTTAAATTAAAATCACTAATGTTGATATGATTACTAGAAACCTCTTTGATGATAATGAGATGTTGATGGGAAAGGGATTGCCCCATCATCCTTCAAATAGTCCTAGAAATATTGAATTGGGAACCTTGTAATGTCCACCTCCTAATTCATGTTCATAGTGGTTAAATGATTTGAATTCCAACATATAAGTTCATTTTAAGTGACATCGATTATTCCCCCCAACCTCCAAATCCAACCCGCAAGTTAGTGTTAACGGTGCTAGAAATACATCAACCAAGGGGTCTCCCCAATGTGAGTTACCAATTAGACCTGACACTATTTGGTGTGGGAGCCCCATCCAGAATATCAATCGGGTTTCCATATATCTTAAATATATGACGTGGATCTAACTATCAGCTAGAGAGAGAGGGATGTAGTGGTGTCTTTGAAAATTAAGAAGGTATTGTAGAAAAAAGTCTTTCGGATTAATCACATTATTAGGATTTGGTTGACATTTCGAACCAACTAATGTGGTTCATCCTCAAGAAAAGGTGAGAAATCCATTGATCAGAAGGAATACATAGTAAGGATGAATCATTGCCTAGAGTTAGCCGTTAAAAATTAGTTGTTGGTGGATTAGTTAGAAGGTAAAGAAAATAATTATCTAGGGACTAGAGGTAAGGAAAAATATTATATATTATATATTTATGGGTTGACCTATTCATATTAGAAAACTAGTTGTTTGGAAAATATATTTAATCCAAAATGGTTCAAAAATTATTAATAATATTAATTTAATAATATTATCATGTTTAAATTATCTAATAGAGGGGCACTTAAATCCATCAAAGAGGAATCTAATAAAATTAAAAACCAAATCAGAGAAAAAAAAAAAATAAAATAAATTATATATTATATTATATAAATAAATTTAATATATATTATATATTATATATTGCAGTTTTGAAAATAATAAACACTATATATATTATTAGGGATAAATAATTTAAAAAAAAAAAAAAATTTATTAATAAATTCAAAAAAAATAAAATAAAAAATAGAAAAAAAGGAAATTGATTAAATAATAAATATTAAATAAAAATTAAAATTAAAATTAAAAAAAATAAAAAATAAGGGGACCAGGTAGAAACATAAGAAAATAAACCAAAATGAAAAGAAGAGGAGAGAGGATAAGAAGAATGATGAGTTATGATGGGAGAGCTGGAATCCAACTCTTACTCAATTTCCAACCATGATCCCTATTAAGATTTCTGGCATGCCTTTTGATCTCAATCGCCTCCCTAAGCTTCCTGTGGTGGAAATGATCTATTTTAGCGATAACTTTGGATTCTTCAATGCAGACATGGTGCTTCGATTTCTTTGCATTCTTGACAGAGGGTTACCCTTGCTTACACCCACAGTATGCATGTAAAATGCATAAATACATTTGTCCCATGAATTCAACTCACCAAGGAGTCAAATCTTCACCCATCAATGGTTAAGGCCCTATTAATCAACCCTCAAGCCTTCAATTATGACTTTATTAAATCTTTCATCAAATCCATCCTATCGAGACTTTACAACTCCTCATAACCTTCCGTAACCCTTATACAACCTTCGTTAACCCTTTAACAAGATATATATATATATAGCCTTCCGTCTTTAAACATTGGTTATATATATTTATCGCATAAAACCTTCCATCGACGTTATTTTTCTTTATAACCCATTTACAAAGGAAAAACTCGCAAAACAAACCTTTTTGCCTTTTCCTTGAGTCCTTTCTAGACTTCAAATATTTATATACTGCGTTCATATGTCATTGGGTCCGCACTCCCGGTCCATCGGCATATCGCTAATCCATTAATCGCTGGTTCTTGACCCTTGCGATATGCAATTAGTGACTAAATCACAACCATCGATCCCACATTGATCAGATGGTTGACACTAAATCACATATAGGCCTATCCAATATCTACCAATCCTTCACCTCAGCCTAATGCGATAAGCTATCAAATTCTGACCATTGATCTAGACTCGATCCAATAGTAGGACTTTCGCCCAATTAACAAAATAGAATGATGAATCTTTGTTGTCGATCTTCCTCCTTCAAATCTGACGGTTGCTTGTTATTTCGACAGACAATGAGCACGGGGAATAACCACCCAATAAAGTGGTTCCCCTCTCCACTTCTCTACTATGTGTCGTGTTATGAATTGAATCAGAGGACTAACCTTCGATACCATTTACCACATCTTTTCTGCCCGAAATACCACTTAACGTTATAAACCCACCTTTTGGCCAATTATCTCCGGCACTCTCCTCTTATACGATGACTGTTGATCTATACGATCGATGGCTCTCATCCTTTGTCACCTACACCATTTATCTATAAGATCCAATGGTTCATATGCACCGACGACTCGCCTCTTCGTTCGTCCCTTGCCTTGACTTTCATTCATTCTTCAATATTTATCCTATGGTTATGGGTTGTTCTTTAGGGTTCTAGATTTCTGCTCTTCAGCTTTCTCTGAGCTTAAATTTGTGAATTCCCACTTCGCTACCTCTCCAAAGCTTCACTCTATTTCCTCAATTGGATTCAAAGACCCGTGATGATTCCTCTAAAGCATTCTCTCCTCTATGTGTTCTACAGAATTTTGCGTGCAACCCTATTACAGAACCTATGAATTCATATGTAATTCATTCATAAAA
>APFE031579679.1:0-17800 GCA_000404065.3 Pinus taeda | reverse complement strand
GGATGAAGAACTTGAGAAGATCGAAAAGAACGACACTTGGAGTTGGTTCCTAGACCAAAGGATAAGAATGTTATAGGGACAAAATGGGTCTTCAAAAATAAGTTGAATGAAAATGGGGAAGTAATTAGAAATAAGGCTAGACTTGTTTGTAAAGGATATGCACAGCAAGAAGGAATAGATTTTGAAGAAACTTTTTCTCCTGTTGCAAGACTTGAGGCCATCTGAATGTTCCTTACGCTCTCAAGCTTTCAAAAGTTCAAAGTATTTCAAATGGACGTGAAATCATCCTTTCTGAATGGAGACTTAGAAGAAGAAGTATACATTGAGTAGCTAGATGGTTTCATTCTTGGAAATTATCCAAATCTTGTATGCAGCTTGAAAAAGGCTCTCTATGGTCTTAAACAAGCTCCAAGGGCTTGGTACTATCGTTTGGACAAATATCTTCATCAACAAGGTTTTTCAAAAGGATTAGCGGATAACAATCTTTATATAAAAATTGAAAATGACAAATTGCTAATACTTGTTGTGTATGTAGATGAAATTATCTTTGGCAGCAATGAAGAAGCTATGAGTCAAAGCTTTGCCTTGGTGATGCAGAAAGAATTCGAAATGTCTTTGCGTGGAGAACTTACATACTTTCTTGGATTAAAAATCCAACAAAATGAAGGAGGGATCTTCTTGTCTCAAACTAAGTATCTCAAGCTGATGCTGAAGAAATATGGCATGGAAGATGCAAAACCAGTATGTACACCCATGGTAACATGATGTAACCTCAGTGCAAATGATAAATCAGCAGCAGTGCATCAACCAACCTACAGATCGATGATTGAAAGTCTATTGTATTTGACAGGTACCTGACCAGACATCATGCACGCAGTGGGAATAGTTGGAAGATTTCAGGCAAATCCAAAGGAAACTCATCTTCAGGCTGTGAAGAGAATTTTCAAATATCTTCAAGGGACTCAAAATTATGGCTTATGGTATCCTAGAGATACAGATCTCACACCTCATGCTTATACAGATGCAGATTGGGCCGGAAACATGGATGACAGGAACAACACAAGTGGTGGTGCATTCTTTATGGGTTCCAGATTAGTATCTTGGTTCAGCAAGAAACCGAGTTCGATTGCCTTGTCTACAACTTAAGCAGAATATGTTGCTGCTACATCTTGCTGCACTCAACTCCTTTGGATGATGCAGACCTTGCAGGATTTTCAAATCACCTATACACCACCTATCTCCATCTTATGTGATAATACAAGTGCAATCATCATTTCAAAGAACCCAGTCATGCATTCAAAGACCAAGCACATACCGATCAAGTATCATTTTCTCCAGGAACAAGTGCTTGAACAAAAGGTCAAGTTGGAGTATGTTCCTTCTAAGGAACAAGTTACTGATATACTCACCAAATCACTGCCCAAGGAGACCTTTGAATACATCAAGAAAAAGCTGGGGGTTGTTGATGCATCATCTTGTTGTTGAATCTCTTCTGAGTGTTGGTTGTACGCAAGGTTCATCTGGGTATATGCATACATGTGTTGGTTTGCAGATTGGTCGAAGATCAAATGGCAGAGGTTCAGGGGGAGCATATAATGCATTGTTGGCATATGTCTCTTGGTCATTTATGGTCTTTGCAGATCTGGTTTATAGTTAGGGGGAGCATGTTCTTAGGGGGAGCATAATCCTTTGCCCTTGATGTGAAAGGGGGAGAATGACGTTGAGGATCTTGAGGTTGCCATCAAGTCCAAAGGGGGAGATTGTTGGCATTATGATTCTGGTATCGCTCTATGATACAGGTGTTGTACTTGATGGCAACTCACTTAAGTGGCAATGGTCTGTTCAGGCTCTCAAAATGATGGAAATTAAGAGGCTCGCAGGTGAATGGTTCAAAAGGTGCGGACCCGTAGGTTCGCCGTCCAGGAGGTGCGGTCATACCCGTAGGTTACCCGTTCAGAAGGTGCGGAACCCTTGTTCACTCACTTCAAGGGAGAGAAGCGTGCTCACGTGGGGTTTCTTATGTTTGGCCCGTGGTATTTAGCCCGCCATTTCTGATGCTATGGTTTTGGCCCGTGGTATAGGATCTATTTTAGCCCCAGTTTGGATCCCTTGTATTGGTTATTGATGGTTTTGTACCATGGTGTGAATAAGGGCTTGACTATAAATAGGGAAGGAGATCACTTGTCTAAGGTACCTTTTCAATTAAATATCTTAACATCTGAAATATTGGGTTGTCAATGTTAAATGCTTGATCTAAATTAAAGTAAATTTGAAGGCGAATCTATGAAGTCGTGATCTCTCGGGCGCATGATCAGATCTGTGCATCTGACTGTCAGTGGGACATTGGAGGGCTGTTAGTTTGGCTCCAATCAAAGTTCCGTAGGTAATTCATAGTGAAGGTCCAGAGGCTCGCAGTATGGTGAAAGGTGTGGTGTGGTGGTACGCGGTCTAACAAAAGAAACAATGTGGGGGCTCGCAGCGCGATAGAAGGCCCAGTGTGGTGATACAGTAGAAGTACGCGACGTAACAGAGGGTACAGTGCGGAGGCATGTGACTAAGCAAAAGAAGCAGTGCGGAGCAAGGTCAGAGGTACGTGGCGCAATACAAGGAGAAGCTGTGGAGGTACATAGAAGTATGCGGCGTGATAGAAGCAGAGGGTGCGTTGGCACAGTAGAAGTACGTAGCACGACAGGAGGCGATGTGCAGAGATACGCAGGGTAGCGGAATGCACTTTGCATGGATACGCAGGATAAAATAAGGTTGGGTGCAGAGTCACACAGTCCAGATAAGAGAAAACTATGGATTTGTATTAAAAACAATTGTTGATTATCTTTTATTTCTTTCTGCAGAATTCTGGGTTTATATTTCTGGTACTATATTTCTGTTTACAGCATTCTGAGAAGTTGGGTGACTCTTGATTGATTATATAAAGAGTTTGGATGATTGGCATGTACTTGATGATTATTTGATCTTCTTGGATCCAGTTTGAAAATTTATGAAAAGTGGTCCTTGAAAGAAAAGAAGTAAGGGGGTTGTTGCTTCCTTCCAGGAGAGACTGGAAAACAAGAGAGAGAGTTGTAGCTCTCTGCAGGTTGCTGCCTGCGTACTGGTAAAGGACCGCACTAGTACAAGATCATTGTAAAAGGAGTTTCTAATTGAAAGAAGATAGAGACATTTTACAGCAGGTAGTTTTCACCCACATTGGGTTTCCACCTTATATCTGGTGTTCTTTGGTGTGACTATCTATTTTTCTTGTTCATGCTCATTATTTTATTGTACTAACATACAAAGTAATGATCAATATCCGAAGAATAATTCAAAGTATAAATAAGGAAGATATATTGAAAAGAGTTTGATAATACTGATTCACCCCCCCCTCTTAGTATTATTTCCTACACTTCTTACACTACCTATTATTTTCTTCTATGTTACTTTTCGTTGAATCAACCTGAACTTCTAATCTTTTACACTATAGGTCTCGCTCCCTAAATTTACTGCTCATCACTTCTTCTACTCTACCTTCTTCCCCATGTTGTGTCTTCAGGCTGACAATTTCCTCCTTGTACTCATGCTCTTTCTCGTCACATATCTGCACCAGTTTCTTCAAATATTTGTTTTCATTCTTTAATCTTTGTGTACTAGCCAATCATAAGTCAAGCCTAGCTTGATTTTCATATGTATTTTCTTCATGATAGTCATTCATATTCACACAGGTAGAGGTTTCATTTACCTAAACACTTTCCTTTTGATAGGGACTTTTCTTGTTCCGCTTTCCCTTTTCATTTTCTGTATTGTTGCTGCTAATCTCTCCTTCATGCACGAACTCCAATCTTTCCCAAATCAGTTTTGTAGAATTTAAGTATATTATTGTATTAAGATCCTTATTATGAATATTGTTATATATAACACATTTTTCCTTAGCATTCCATTGTTTTTCTTGCACAGAGGGAGAGTATTTATAGTAACCTTCACATAAAAGCTTCCATACACCACGTCCATAAGCTATCAGTTCGGTTTTATCCTTATCTCTCCATTCACGAATGTTTTATGTACTAAGACAAAGTACAGTTTGACAGTCCATGGCTCAACCATAACTACCTTCAAGTTGTTAGGCTTATAACAAACGAACTTAGATACAATACCAATTGAGGAAAGCTTGACTAAACTAAGAGGGGAGTTGCATCATTTTAGTATATTCTTAGACATTAAAAGTATTTTGATTAATATAATTAATGGAAACATTGCATGATCATATTAATAAATAATGACCAAATGATAAAATAAGTGAACAACAAGTAATAAGAAAACCAAAAACATCACATCTGTATATAACAACAGATATTGACACTAGATATATCTGGAAACCCATAAATGGATAAAACCATGATCTTATTATTGTTGTGATGCAAAGGCAAGCTCCTACTCCTTATTACATTTGATTTTTTGTAGGCAGCAACCTACAATAGGTTGATACCTCAATGTTCCCCAAGCTGCAACCACAAGGAAGCTCCAACTCCCATATGTTTTATGTAGGCTACAACCCAAAGAAGGCTCCTACCTCAACAAGCTCCAACTTGATGTTTATCAAGACACTACTTGGAAGGATATTACCATCCTCTAACCCAAACAAGAAATAACAATGTGTTGGCTTACCTGGCCATAAATTATGCATATCTCCATTTTCATTTGTGCATCTTCTTTCCTTCAAATCTGCTTCACATCAACTTCATAAGTGCAAGGTAACTAATTCATAGTAGCTCAATCAACTCCCTCAAATTCTCCCATTCTCTAACCTCTCGATGCCTTCCAAAATCACATCTTTTATAAAGATAGTTTGCTGGTTGTTTGTATCCCACAGAGGAATATGAGGTGAATAGGCTTGACTCTTTGCCTTCCACTCATTCATTTCAAAACTCTTCAAATCTTGAATATTAGATCACAAAAATAAATAAACCATCCAATATTAATTGCATCGATATGTAATGATTAAATGCATAAACCTAATTTCAACATCAAATAGCAATATTTATCATTAATTCTTCACAACAATATTTACAACATATTTTCCTTTGCCTTGGATTCTTGCCCTGCATCACAACAATTCAATGTAACAACAAATTAGTGTCACCAAAAGTTCTTCATTAAACAATATCTGCAACATTATCCAAGCATCAAGCCATCAACAAGGCATCAACATGAGCATCAATGTTCTATTAAACCATCAATGTATATTCTGCTCCTTTGTCCTTTCCCCTACATATCTTACCTTCTTTTTCTTATCGCTACTCCTTGCCTTGCTACATCTTTGTTGCTCCTTTTCCGTCACATATTTGCATATTTTCTCCCTCTTCACTGCACTTTTTCTTTCTTTCCTTTGATGCTCCTCCTTTCCTTGGTGCTTCTTGTTGCTCCTTCCATTGTTGTTGCTCCTTGTCCTTTGCCATCAATGACAATAATTCCAACATGTTTTTGCTTCCACACATATACACAGCATAAATCCTTCTTAATTTTGCATTTATCAAGAAATAAAAGCTTATTCTTTTAATTTTAAATTTATCAGGCAAAGAGCACTCATGCTTTTAGAGGCGATTTTATTTTTTAAGGGTAGATCATCGTGCATTTCCTTAAAGAACCATATAATGAATTCAACATTGGTAGGTATCCTATCACATTTTAATGATTGTTCATTAGTTAGACGGATGATATGATGCATCGACATCGTCTCTCAAGGTTAACCTTGTTCCAGAAACCAAAAAGGAGGTCTTAGAATTTTACCAAATGAGTGAGTTCCTTTTAGTTGTTTCTTTAAATTGTAATATTTTAATTTGTATAATTAGGAAGTTAGGTTGAAATATCCTTAGAGAGATAGATGAAGCTAATTGTTAGATAGAGTGGCATTTAAAAGGACATATATAGCTATTCGTTATGATGAGGAGGCATCTAGTTTGTAAAAGAGGGACAAGTGTCGTTGGGCTTGGAGAGTTCTTAGTTAACCACCTTCATTTTGTAATAGAGTTATTTTAAAAAGGAGATTAGTTAAGGGAGAATCTAGGGGAAGAGCGAGAGTACCTTTGTAGAGTGAAGAATGAGGCCTTGGATTCTGTGTAATTATATTGTTTTAAGTAATTGAAATTTCATGAATTATGTTTATGCCTATGTATTCATTGTGTGTTTGATCTCTGTAATTTTAAGAATTTGTTGATTGATTTCTCTCATTCTTACAGTTTTTGCATTTTATAATCGCAATGTAGTGAGGATTCCCTGTAATCAAGCCACACGAAGGATTGAGTGGTTGCAGGTTTTGCATCAAGGATTGTAAGTACGAAGGGGAAGTGAATTCAAATATTGTCAACAACGGTTGTCCAAAGGTTGCTCGCTTAACCCCCCTATTCATGCCAACTTACGTGTTTTAGTTCACGCAAGTTAACGTGATGCCCAAAATTCCCATCGATTGTTGTTGAAATCAACATCAAGAGTCAAGGTTCCATCCCACGGCTCCATCCTGAGCCTTGGTTTTACGAGAAAGCACTTTTCTTATGCAAATCCACCCATCTATGATCTGCAACAACACATCCATAAGGCCCAAGCCATACTCCAGAATGGACGGATCACCAAAACCTCAAACAAACATCCAATTCAGGTGAAGGATATCTGGGTAGATAGAAGGCATTTGGGATGCCGAAACAGTTATTTGGATTACAGAGCAACTGGCTTGTAGATCATCCGCTAGTGGAAAAAGTGTGAATCAACGTGTAATGCCAAATACCAGGCCCTCCTGATTAAAGTTTCTTTGAGGTAAATACATCTGGAGTAGGTCGCACACTAGGAAATATAATACTTATCGAGGTGGATTTGTTATTAGGTTGTGAACACGAGCGAGACGAGGTTTCACTAAACATGAGGTTTTGTGAACTAGAGTGATTTTCAGGGGTGCTAGAGTAGTAAGTATAGTTATTAAATTCGAATTCTATTTGGTATGAAAAAAATTAATTAGTTAAAACTTAATATGGAAAAAAATTAGGAAGTATACATATTAGAACTATTTAGATATGTACTTTAATCAGCAAACTAACTAAGCTAACCATTAACCTTGTTTGGATCCACACTGGTTTGGATGGATAACAGTGATCTCAATCTACAGAATATTCTGGCGGGTATATGGAAATGTATTATAGACTCATTAACTGTCGGTGGCATTCACAGACATGGCACATCTGATCAGCTAAAATGGACTGTCTGTGGATTTATGCGTCCTGTGTTTGTCCGAGACATTTATTCTCATCTGAGCATGGACAGATATCCATATTCTCTTCCATCCTTCCCATATATATTCTGGAAGGCATCATGTCCTCCCAAATATATTCATTTTGCTTGGCTGGTTTTCTACAACAAAAATCTTACATGGGAAAATCTCAGGAAACGCACATGGCATGGCCCCAGCAGATGTTCATTATGTGGCAATAAAGAAGAGACTAACCTACATATGTTCATCAAATGTTCAGCTACCCTCCGGATCTGGTATGTCTTGGCATTCATTTTTGATTTTACACTTACAGACTTTGACTCTATTAGTGCAGCTATTATATGGTGGAGCAGACAGAATGGAAACAGGCGCTTCCTCATTCTGTTATATCTATGGGCGGTATGGAAATGGCGGAATGACATTATCTTCAGAGACCTACATGTGCCATCAGTCTTCATTATTGACAGCATCATGTCCCTATGGCACATGTCTTAGGGATCCATTTGATGGTTCCACTTTTTTGCCATATGCTCATCTGAATATCTTAACCTATTTCCACATAAAATTCTCTCATCTGAATGTCTATTTTTGTATATCTAGATATTCATGTGTCAATATGCCAATATGACTCACATCAGTCCCATGCCAAACGATATGTACATCACATCATCTGTTATATTTCTTCTCAATAGAATATATTATGCTTTTTTTCTTCTGAAAAAAAAAATAGATTACATAAAATGATATTCAATAAAAATTGAATTTGTATACAAATTCCATATTATAGAAATATACAAATTTCACATTATTATACATCTTATGTTCCAAATAAAGTTAAACATTTTTTCAAAATATAAATTATTGATTAATAATTAACCAAAAAATCAAATTCTTTTTATTTAATTTAAATAAATATATTGTCAAACATATTTACAAATTAATAATTTATAAATTAAAAATATAACAAATATCAATATTATGCTTTACAAAAATGAGTTCTCTCGTTACCCTATTCTGTAGATTTTGAAATATCTCATAAATACATCATAAACCATAAGCAAATATACAGCAATATAAATCATAACCCATATGTTAATATATATATATTTTTTTTCAGGGGGAAATATCCCGCACCCATATGTTAATATATATATTTTTTTTTCAGGGGGAAATATCCCGCTGAAGAATCGAGATTGTATACATATGGTCGAAGACGGCAATTATTTACATATGGCCAAAGCCAGCAGAATATTTACATATAGCCGAAGCCAGCAGAATTTTTCAACATGTAAGGCCGAAGCCAGCAGAATTTTTCAACATGTAAGGCCGAAGCCCGCAGATGAGAGGAAATACGGCAAAGCCGTCGCAAAGTGGTCGCCAAATACGCGGGGCCACAACTGCCGCCGCAGGAATCGATCGCGGCTGGGGCGAGCGAAAGCCTACCGCCCCAGCCGTTAAGACATGCACCTCATGTGCTATACGTTAATATATATAACTACGAATTTCATTAAAAACTTGCGATGGACACTGTTCCACTATAGCGAATTTCGAATCAGCGAATTATTCGAAGAACCGACTCGAACAACAGAATTTTCGGATTTTTTCATTAAAAACTTGTGATCGGGACTGTTCCCCTGTACCGAATTCCGAATCAGCGAATTATTGGACGAACCGAATCGAACAACCGAATTTTCGGATTTTTTCGGGCAATACGACCAAATTTGGTAACTATGGTAGTAAGCAGGAAAAGGAGAGGATGCCGTGAAATAAATCAGGGTCATCCACGTACTTTGGTAGTTTTCATGGTGGTTTCCTCCCCTCCGCCCCCTCTCGAGCTTAAAAATTAATATTCATATTCACAAAATCCACGCAAGCCGTTAATTTTGCGAGTCCTTTGATTATGTTGTTCAATGTGATCACTTGTTAACGGGTCCATTTCGATGAATATTTTCAGTGGTAAATGATACCACCCTCCCGATAAGTGCCAGGTCACAACGCCAAGTCATGTAGACTAAGTTTACAGATCACTAGTGAAGTATTTGTGGCATAGGTTCTGCGATTACAAGCATACAAAGGGAATTAGAAATAGAAGAACAAGGCTTTCACATTGCATAACCCACATCTACATCATGATATTTTCATTAGATTTTTATAAAGAGAGATTGTTTTTCCATTATCACTATAACTGGTTAAAATGATTTGATTTTGTGATACTTTCAAAAATCATGACATGATATTTTCATTAAAGAGAGATTGTTTTTTCCATTATCACTGTAATTTATCCATTATGTGATATTTTTAAAAATTATATTTTATTGTTTAAATTGCATTTTTGAATGTAGAAATAGATTTAAGGATTGGGTGAATATTTTTGAATTTGGAAATGAATTTAAGACTTTAAAAAAATCATATGTTATTTGAAATGTATAGACACTTTAAAATAAGATTTTTTAATTTTTTTTAATGAAATTTTAAGCCATATCAAGGAATTTATCCAGATTTCAATTTATATCTACCCAAAAAAATCCCCTTCGGGCAAAAAAAAATCTTGCCTCATTTAAAGATTACTATATTTTCATTGAATTTTAAATTAGAAAATAATTCCAAATTTAACCATATGTAAAAGTATATTTCTTAAGAATTATAAAAACATAAAAATAAGCATTATCGAAATTAATGGAAAGTTACTCTTGCCATCTTTCCATCCATGATTGATAAAAATATATTGCTCTAGAATCTAGATGTTTCACAAAGGAGGGGATGACATTGTTTTCTCTGACATTTGATGTATAATGTTTGTAGGGAGAAATCAAACTCAAAATTTGTAAGTAAACATATATAATAATATTCCACCTTTATAGCCACTATTTTGAAAGGAATCATCCCTATTAAACATAGACAATTGAACGTTGGTCACAAATGAAGGATGATGGCATATTCTCATTGTCTCATCCACATCAATGGATGGAATTTCAAATATTGACTACCTTGCATATCTAAATCCATGTTTGCATTTTCACATTTACCGAATACAATTATGAAGTTCCCATGCAAAGCATCAAAGGGAAAATAGCACACTCTAGATATGTAGCATTATGATGAAGATGATTAACATACACGAAAACCTATGTTATCTACTAGACCTAAGCAAACTAAGAGATTATTTGGTGTGAAATCAGGTTCAACCAATGGGAGAGGATGCCCCTAGGAGGGCTCGGCTATTAAGGAGAGGGTACGTAAGCATGAATCAACCAATGGGAAAGGAGTAATGAAATAGATGTCTGAAGAAAGGGGTTGGGATTGCTTTGTATAGGTAGGAATAGAGGAAGTATATGGAATAAGGATGAGTTAGTGCTCCAAAAAGGAATGTGGGGATAATTGGCTCCTCATTCCATTTAGGAATTATTTAGCATTATTTTTATTTGCTCAGACAATACTAAGAGAATCATTCCTATATCACTATGGTATTGCTAGCTAAAAATGTTTAAAATCTTGGTATTATGACAATTATTTTTAAAATTAGATGAAATATGAGTAAAACATGGACAATCTAAAAGTAAGTTTTCTAATCTTCAACTCTCTTAATATTTTAATATTTCATAGGTGATATACATTTTCATCCCATTGAATTTTGGGAATTGAGAAACACTTAATTTCGCTATGAAGCTCGTGAGAATTAGTCCTTATCTTATTAACGTTCATTTTCTTATTAACATTAGCTAAGACATAAACATATTTATGGTTTTTGAGATTGGGGTTAATCACCTTCTTATAATATCTTAGTTTCATTTCCAACCCACCCTCTTAACTCTTTATTTACCTAAATTTGGAAGTAATAATATTTTTAATATTATCCTCATTTATTAAGATGATCTCCTCCTTTATCCCCCAATGTAGCCAAACCTCCAAATTCTATTCCATGCTGAACTGACTCGAAGGTGCGCATCTTGGATTAATTTAGAAGCAAACTTAGGAAAACACTTGGCTTTCATGTTGTATCAATTCTTCTCATACATAATATACCTAGTTATAGCCATTCTTTCAATGCGGGAACAACTTTCTACAATAACAAAGATAGAGTTGCCTTTAATCCTAACGTTGTAGGTTATAAATTTCTTTGGTATATCCTCAATTACCCTCCATGAACATCTAAATATACTATAACCCTAAACTTCACTCCCATTACAGGATCCTCAAGAAGGAGCCTCTTTTTTCCCATATCCAAATATATGCTCAGTTACAATTATTTTCAAGCACACAATAAGCTTTCCCACTTTGATTTATCATTTTCTAAATTCCATAATTCTAATTCAGCTTATGATGTATGTTTATTCCTAGATATTTGTATAAGGGAGCTTCCTCATAATAGCTATTGTCATATGTAATTGTATCATAGGCACTCTTTTTGGATTAAATTATCATGGCTTTAGCTTTGTATCTACTATAAATCATACTCCTCATGGATAAAAAATCTTGGAGCCATAGTTGATCATAAGATAGTGAGAGCTTCTTTCTAAAAGAAAAAGAAGTTCAACATAAAGGAGAAGAGCTATCATTTTATCAGTGAGTATGGAGCCAACACAACTTAGTGAAAGCTTCTTTCTAAAAGAAAAAAAATTCAACATAAAGCAGAAGAGCTATGATTTTACCAGTGAATATAAAGCCAACACAACCTACATCTTCAAAACACTCTTCTAACTTAACATTGTATATTTCAAAAATGGTAGGAAATGAAAGCCACAATTTCATGACTTTGAAATTGCATTTAGTTGTTTTTAATCAACACTCATTTATCATAATGTTAAAATAGCATTCTCTTACTTAATTTTATGCAAACAATCGCATAAATTATTATGATGAACAATAACTCGTAAATACTTTCATTTAATTAAATATACACAATTTCAAAAATATTTTTTAAATTGATACTAATAAATATTCACCTTAATTCAATCTATATGACGATTCTAATATATATTTTAGTGTGAAAATAGAATTTCTGTAAAAATATTTACTTCTACTTTGAACTATTGCCATAATAAATTAATTATTCACTCTATAAATGTGGAATTATAAATAACTATCAAGAATTTAAATTCAAATTTATTATACGCTCTTTTAAATTATTAAACATGAAGGATTAAGTATTTTAAAACATAATACAAATAAAAATAAGTTTTAATAAGATAATGTTTAACTGTGAATTTACATTTATTATAAGCTAAATAATTGAAAGTTAAAAAAATACATTTTAGTGATAACATTTTAATGGTGTACTATTTAATATGATGGGGTCATGTAATTACATTTTGTGCACAACAAGTCAATATGGAGTCAACGTGTTGTGCATATCCACATTCACCCATGCACACAAGTACACATAAAAAAAAAAAAGGACATAGTATTTGCACCTAAAGAGATTTGACCATTTTCATGGTTAAGATGTATCTACATAAATAACAAGAGATGCTTAATAATGATGCATTATTTTTTATACACATAGGATTCTTACTCTAACTTCTAGCATATGATTGGAATGTCACATATACTAATTTTTCTCCTAATAACAGCAACCTCAATTATTAAATAGCTAGACAAAATCAAATTAACCTGAATAGAGACAAAGAATACATATTAGAAGTAGGAAGGATGTAGAACTATTAGATCTTATATATATAATATAATATATATATTATATATATTATTAATGATCCCATTATATATGATATATATTATAAATGTCCCTGAACTACACTTCAACAATTCTCCAAACTAGTCTTTAAGCATTGATGATCCACCCAACTAATGAAACCACCTTCAAAGGTGCTTCCTCCTAAGAATGACTCACTCTTAACGAATAGCAAGATCAATTTCACATGGATTTCCAATGGTTAATGGATTGACTTGTGAGGAAATGCTTTATGGAATTATGTGGGTGATGAGGACCATGTGTTGGGAAGAAATATGCTTATACCATCTAGGTTTTTGTAAATTAAGGAGCTAAGAGTGTACCTACATCATGAGGGGGTGGTAAATCCCTACATGTTTCTCTCTCTGTACTATTTTTTATTCCCAAATTAGAAGACACTACTACTATGTTATTGTGATAACTAATAAGTGTTAGCAATATTTTTATAGAGTATGATGACATAACTATGTCGTTGTGATCATTAGTTAAAGGTATTAGTGGGATCCCGACATAGTAGGATGCCATTACTATGAAGTTGTGATCACTAGATGAAAGTGATAGTAAATCCTTGCTTGAAATTGGGTAGGACTACTATGTGGTTTGAATAAAAAACCAATGGTAGTGGTATTGCCACTACAAACCATAATTTTGTAGGATTTGGTGGCATTGCAAGTTTAGGATGCTCCACCACACCTAAGCTAAACTGTTGTAAGATTGCCTTACTTGTTCTAATCACCTTTGAGTGGGATTTATAAAGTTTTATGTGAATTGTGACATCCAATAACTCAATAAGCGAAGGCGTTTGCATTGACTGATGGAATCACTTTTGGCTCTTTATGGGTGTTTAACATGTTCTTTGGATAATTTGATTGTCAGGTTGTTTCGTGTTCTTGATGATTCTAGATCTAACTTATTTTCATTTATATGATTTAAAAGAAATAAAAATAAACAAAATAACATATTTATGGGATGTGAGAAGGTGTTACCTATAACTATTTGTTTTTTATACTAATGACATCAATTATAAAATAACTAACCTGAAATACTCTAACTATAAAAAGTAGGTTAAATCCAAACCCATCAAATACATATATATAATCCTTTAAGAACATAAATAAAAGGCATAACATGGAGCCATAAAGAACATACTACAACATCATCTTACTGAAAAAGCCAACTATAAACCACTAAATAATCGATATAGATTACATTAACCTATATGTTATAAAAGTCTAAGCTAGAGTGAATTTTCATTCTAACTCATGTAAATGAATTTAAATGTCTAGATGTCATAAATTAGGCTACATAAAACCCCCATAAAAAATAATATAGAAAGAATAAATGAACGACTCTTTACTAAAGAGGAGGAAATCAAATGAAGGGTTAATTTTCCATCCAACCAATGCATCTAGCTTCACAAATATTTCCCCAAGTAGCCATCAATATTAATGATGTAATATGATCATAGCTCAAAAAACATTTATGAATATAACCCAAGAATGATTTAGAAATTGGCCTTACACTAACTAAATAATGACTTGGTGGATACACTCTTTGACTTGTAATAACTTCAAATTCCATAAGATTATGGTGTGTATAGATCTTATTACAAAATTTAATGAGTGACCACAACCACATAGTGGTAGCACCCCCACTTTAGTGTGGATCCTAATATGATTTTTTTTCTAGTGGTAACAACCACATAGTAGTGACACCTTACATTGCAATAATCTTACTACTACTTTTATCTAGATATTACAATTACAAAATAGTGGTGTCTGATAATTTGGATTGGAGCAAAAGTACAAGGAATTGAGCATACGGAGATTGAATACATATTCATGTTGCGTGCATACTCATAACCACTCAATCCACACAGTCTTGGTTGACATAGGCCTAGATTATGTCCAACTCATCATCCTAATATACAAGTGCATCAATCCTCATGGGCATAACATTCTTTTTATGATTCATGTCAATGTCACATCTCGAAAAGATTTCCTTTTAGCCTTCTCATTACTCATGTAATGGAAATATTGGGACTCATGGTAGGCTTACAAGTTCTTATAATAGGGTAAAATTGAATTACAAGCTCTTCCTCTTCTATGCTTTTATTGAAGATATCCTTCATGGTGATTTTAAAATCTTTCTCCATTTCTCAACAATTGTGGGTATTAGGATATAATAGAAATCATGATTGAGAGAAGATACATTCAGTTGAGCGTGTTTCCCAATTCTCCACCCACACCTCAAACTATAATATGTTACTCCATCTAAGATACAAATGCATACACACAACATCATCATCATAAATGATCATATAAAATATTTCATTAGGCAAGCATAAATCATGTTAAGAGAAACATTAACTAAAAGAGGCACAAATACATGTAGATATTGTATTCTATGATCTAAACATATGTATTGTCTTTAACCACAATAAAGGAAAGGCACCCAATACATGTATAAATGAGGGAACCTATCATGTGCACATATATCATGAACTGTATCAAAGACGACATATCTATGAAAGGTATCCAATACCACCATAATCAATGCATACATCATCTGCGCACTCCCATCTTCGGCCCCTCCACCACCGCCACAAACAAAAACATATATCATGAATTGTATCAAGGAAAAATCTCTAATGTAAGTATCAAATTAGAATACTAACCATAAAAACATACTTAATCATAGAAATAATGATAGTCATAGGAATTTTTCCAATAACATCCACACATCATCAACTACAATATGAAACAACCTCATATCAAGATATCTAATACATACATACCTAATCATAAAATATCTTACTAAATAATCATCGAAATATAACAAATATCATATACAATCACACCCAATATAAATAATTTTATTAATTTTCAATAATAATTATACAACCATTCCCAAAAACATCCATTCTATATAAACATCAATTATTTAAATCATTTTATTAAGTTTCAATAATAATGATACAACCACTCAACCATTCCCAAAAACATCTATTGTATATACACATCAATGACTTAAATCATTTTATTAATTTTCGATAATAATTATATAACCACTCAACCATTCCCAAAAGCATCTATTGTATATACACATCAATGATTTTTGAGTAACACTTATTCATGATAGAAAAAATAATAATTTAGGTAACGATAAGTTAATGGAAAGTGTTAAAGGTGGAAGTCACTCGTGAGAAATAAATTATCAAAAAACATAAATACATCATACATGTCAATAAATCATTTTTTTCATCATACAAGTAGAAAAATCATTTTTTATTCAACATTTCAACTCACGCTAACGTCCACCTTATCGTAAAAAAAAAAGGAAAGCAAAAATATAATTCACCCGATTCTTTCTTCCGAATCCCGATCTGAATATAAAGCCTCCGATAAGATTCGTCATCTGCTTTTGTTGATATTCGTGGAATGAATTTTCTCAATTAAATTAAACTTTATAGTGCTGACACCATCAAATGGCATCTCTCGATGATGCAAATTGTCAACTTGGTCGCTAAAGAAATTTCATTGAACGGTAAGCGTATCACCGCCCTATCCCACCGACTTTCTATATTCACCGACCACCAAGTTGCAACCTTAACCCTAATATATTCTATGTTTTCTTCGCTTTGATGTCCATCGTCCTATTGCGCTTTACTCGGAATTTTTCGTAATGATCGCAGGATAATAGCCGCTCGTCATCCAATGCGAACAGAGACATCCATATGCGTTGATTATTCCGTTATATTCTTGTCACTTGGAAACAAGTTCGCTGCTTCTCTTTGCTTTTTGTTGTAGTATTTAAATCGAGTAGTTTTTGGTGTAATTTTTTGAAGTTATGGGTTGATTATTCTGTTATATTCTTGAGGGGGAATAAGTTAGTTTTTTTGTTTTTATTGTTTTTTAAAATTTTATAAATATTTATCGAAATTACAAATTTGATGATTAATCTTTGCACAATTAAAATGTTTTAACGATTTTTTAAAATATTAAATTTATAGTAAAAATAATTTAACACAACTCTAAATTTCACTTCCAATTTTCTTAAAACATTTATATCGCACTAAAAACAATTCCTTTTTAAATTTAATTTCCTCAATAAAACATATCTAGAACGACCCTTTTCACCAGCTTGTGTCTTTTCTTCGCCGATTTTATTCTGATAAACTAATTAAATTCTTCGTAGGGTTGTTTCTTAGCTAGGTTGCTCCCTCTGTATTCGAAATATAGACATTGGTTCTTCGCCGAATTTTATTCTCTGATAAACTAATTAAATTCTTGTATGCTTGTTTCCTAGTTAAGTTGGTCCATATGTATTCGAAATAGAGAGATTGGTTCTTCGTTAGGGAGTATATTGCAAAGTTATCAAAATTTAATTTTTATTATACGAATATTATTTATAACAATTTCCAATTTATAAATTGTATTTATATATATATTTTATAATATCCTATATTTATATTAACAATGTGTTTTATTTTTTTTTCTACTTATTTAATTAAATAATTTTGGTCAATATAAATTTTTAATTGCAATTAATTAAGAATATTTTTCTTCTGTTATCTCCAATGTTTCTATTTTCAAACTCAAAACTACCCTCCTATTGAACTTTTTTTTTTTTTTTCTAATTTATTTATAAAAAATAAATATCCAAACCCCAAAACTGTTAAAATCAAGAAAAGACAAAATATGAGATAAAATCAATATGTTCTCCAAGTGAGTCACCTGGAGAATGCCTAAGCACTCAACACCCTGTATTCATTCAATCAAAGTGTTGTACATATAAACTCACACATTAGTTGGGTGGTTTGAACCACTCCCTAAATAATAGTATCTTGGCTCTAAATAAAGTATCTC
>APFE031579671.1:10648-45993 GCA_000404065.3 Pinus taeda | reverse complement strand
CATCCACGTAGAGAGGCCATTCTTATCATTCTGAGAGTATTTCTTCACTTTCCTTGTGCAAGTCGATGTGCCATCTATCTAATCACCTCTTATACTCATTTATTGCTCAGTATAATAAAATGGCTTAGCATTTCTCGCTGCATTTCTTGTATATCTTCTTATATTTCCGGTTTACATTATTATATGTTGTTCCACTGTTATTTTATCACTTCTGGGTTATTATATCATTTGCACATATTTGGTTGGAGTTTTTGCTGGGGTTTGAGGAACATTCCGGGTTAGGAATATTACATCAGTATTGGGTCAACAATAGTTTCTTGGTACATCAGGAAGTACAGATCGGTTGCACTCAATTTGACAGAAGTATAGTACATGGTTGCTAGTCAAGCATCTTGTGAAGCTATTTGGAAGAGGAAGATCCTTGTTGGGTTATTTTATTAGTATATGGATCCTACATTGATTTATTGTGAAAATCAGAGTTATAAAAAAATCTCAGAGAATACATTTTTTCATGATTGGTCTAAGTGTATCAACATCCAGTATCACCATCTACGAGATTGTGTGCAAAGGAGAATCATGTTGCAAGAGTACATTCTTACAAAGGAACGATATGCAAATATTTTTACAAAGGCATTTTCAAGATGAAAATTCAATTTTCAAAGAGGAAGATCAAGGTAGCAGATAATCCCTTTCTTTTTGAGAGGGAGTGTTGAAAATGCAATAAAAAAATCCTATTTTAATTTTGTCCTTGAATTAAATTGGGAATAAAATTGTAATTCCACATCTCATGACAACTTGTATTAGTTAAATAAGTTAATTTGACTTCTTTGGCTCAATTAATTCGAGTTGAGGGTCTAACTAGAGTCATGTAGAGTGTCTCCTACTTTATAGGAACCCTGGTTGATTTTATTTTGAGTTTTAATTCAATTAAACTAGTTCCAACTATTGGGGGAACTAGTGGGAGATCTAGTAGGGTGGTGTTGACTGTAGTGGAGTTTGGTGCTTTCTGCAATGATTAACTAGTAAATTGAAGATTCACTCATAAATAACTCATGGATGCTAGATATGTGAAAGACCCAATTGAGATTGGAGTTCAGGGGCAATGTACTATCAGTTGTATGATCATCCAAATTGTACAGGTGGTGCATGTAGTCAGAGGAAGGCCTATGAGGAAGGCGCAATTCCAATTAATAAATTTCCCTAATTAATATGGAGATAATTCCCCAAGGTAAAAATGCAAGGAAAAATGGACCTTGGCAAGCAGAAAATTGGTTAAGTATTGACATGTGCTTGTCTAGAAAGTTGTGAGACAGATAGAGATAGTGCACATGTTGCTTGGGCCTGAGCAAAGCATTGTAATCCTCTCATATTTTCTTACTAATTCAATATACAAATAGTAGGGGTTTTTAGCTATGGATTTCCCCAGGAAATCATTGTATAATGTGTTGATTGAATTATTTTTCTTGTATGCTTCATGATTTCGCGATTGTTTAAATTATTTTTGCTGATGAGTAGAGTATATTCAAGTCCATTGTTTTAGCATATTACAATTACCAATTTGAATCTACAAGGAATTTCTAAATTTTCTCCACAGTAAACGTGCTTCCTTATTATTCAAGAATGGTTGGGTCATGGATCTTTGGCTTTGCACCATACAAAGCCTTTAATGGAGATTTGTGTGTTCTCCCCTGAGATTGGGTCTACTATTACATGAACTACCTCTAACTAATACTCTCAACTACGGCCTACTCTCAGGAATCCATTCAGATTCTATATCTACATCAAGATATCACCACTTTGTGGAAGTCATACTAATACGTTCCATGACATTATCCCTTCTAAGCTTGTGTGATATACATTAAGGGGTTACTATCTTGCAGGCCTTCCCTTCCTCCGAGTAGGGAATTCCTCGCATCGTGATGTAGGCACTCTTGCATCTCTTATCTATCAGAAGCCTGGCATCACCTTATGGCGTGCTTCCACCTCTCCTGCCACACACCAACTATTCTAGAATCTTCACGAACTCTCTTAGCAGCTCCTCGAGACTGCTCATGGGTAGTCGGAGCATTTGGCTATTGGCAAGGGTGTGTGGCCCTCATTGGAAAAATCCATGTGGCTGGAATGGGGACTTGTGCACAAGAAAGGCTAAAGCCTATGGAATTACAACAACAGGTCATGATCAGCCTCAGGACACTCCTTTGATCTTTCGCATATTGTTCACCTGCTAACACAACACTTTGTAAATGGATACCCTGATGTAGAACTTAACTGAATCTAGCGAACAAAGGGTCTCTCTTATAAATTTGTACATTAATATAAAGGGTCTCAGAACCCACTTCTTCTAACTGATCATGGTTTTCAACTAAACTAGATCATTGAGCTCCTTAACTTCAATTATTGAATTATTTATGATATCATTAAGTATTTAGGCAAAAATTTTATGGGACTCTTCTCCACTCTGAACTTATGACACTATGTGATTAATACTGTTTAGGATATGAACTTATTTACTTTTTCATGTAAGCATAGGACACATGTACCTATCACAATCATAACCACAATCAATATACAAGTCATGGAAATATCCCTTCACAATTGCATCACATATATACACAGTACAACACATATTGTAGTCCCTATTTATCCATATCTATTACAATGACAATGCAACATAACCCATTAATTGCAAATAGTAATCAAACAATATTTACCTTTTCTTCTGCAGTGAAACTGAGTCTGACCCTCTATCCACATCCTCTTTTCCAAATGCCTCCCTTTATTTTGGGGCAAGATTCCTACCCTGCATTACTATTCCATCCTTTTTGTTGCAGTCCCTCCATAAATTATATCCTTTTTTTCTTCTTGTATTATCTCAAGCAAGCATGGGCTTGAGTACTTTCCTCAACCCATTTAATTTTGAGAACCATTCCATTTGCTTCATGCACTAGCCATCCTTTAATATTTGTCCTCAAGTTCATGTTTCTTATTTGCACATCGAACTGTCTCATCCCTAGCTCTGGAATCCATGTCCCAAGACTCAGTCCCCTTTTTTGTTATTTCAAATATTGCAACATATGTACATCTTTTTTTACAATGTGGCTCATAACAAAACCTTGGGTGGGACTTTCACATGGATAATTAAATTTTATTCAAATTCTGAAAACTAACAATCACAACAACCCCTTTTCTATTATTTATCCTTGTTCCTTGATCTGATGTAAAGTTGAGCAAATGTCAAAGTGCTCCAATTGTTTTCTTCTCTGTTATAAGAAATACAATTTCTATTAAAACCATAACTGGAAATATTAGTAAACAACCAAGAAAATAGTGCAATGTTTTTGCCTATTTAAATAAAAAAACAAAGACACAAATGTCATTTTGGAAAAGGCTAGGTAAAAGTGATTTTTGCTATAAAACTTGTTTTTCCATCCCATGTAAATAAATACCAATAAGAATAGGTTTAGCTAGAAAAAAATGATATGATCGAAAGATGATGTTTTTCTTCAATTAAGAATAATCTATTAAATTACACTTAGAAATTAAAATTGAATATTTTGAAATTAGAAATTAAAATTGAATATTTTGGAATTAATTTTAGAATACTTAAGTTTATTTTATTTGTTTTTAGGAATTATCTAGGCCTAAATTTTCCATATATTGTAATTGGTTTCTTATTCAATTTAGTTATATGTCTTTATGTGTGCAATTAATGGTTTTTCAATATGTGTTCTTGATTTGACATCAAAGGGATAGGTGAAACAAAGTTGTGTAACGTGTGTGTGTGAGATTGAGCTATATCTGATGTGCTAAATACTTTTTTTGTAAATATTTCATCTTCATACAGATCATTTTAACTAAATTAACTAAAAACTATATGCACACAATTCATGTATACAAATAAGTAGTGACATGCCATCATGTAGTTCTTGTTTGAAGAGTCGTGCCTCTAAAAAATGGGTCATTTATGCTTAAATAATATTTACTTCATGCACTTAGTATTTATCAAGTAATAATTTATATGTATTACATATCTTTTTCTTTTAAATTTAATTTGTCTATAAATCATTTTTTTTTAAATCAGAATGATAATTTGTATTTCTATGCAAGCCTACACCTATATCACAACAAATGCATCAGGAATTACATATCTATACCTTCAAGATTTCTTCCCAAGCCCTCCTATCCACCAAAAATACAAATTTTTCCATAGGGACTCCATACTAGACAAAAAAAAGGGGTCTTGTAGGTATATACCTTATAAGACTGACCCACCAAAAAACAAAATTTACATGTCATAATATTACTGATTTACAATGCAATCCTTCATAATTGTGAAATACCAATCCATTTAGTCTAAGGAATATGAGGGGGCTTGATTCAACCATTGATTTTTAAATCATACAATCTTAATTTACACCCTTCATTAGCACATAAGTTCACATATTTATTGAGATGACAAAGAACATGGAAATATACTATTAAACAGAACCCTTCCACTATTATTTTATTCTTTTCATAATTAGTTCTAATGTTTTGAACCTCAGAGAGGATCCCTTCACAAAATTTTGAATAAGAAGGAGGGAGTCTCCCAAAATAGTGAGAGAAGCTACTTGATTTTATTTAGCCAATTGAATCACCTAGTAAAGGGCATAGGCTTTAGCTAGGTTGTTTGCCATGCATCCTAAGAGCCATGAATACTTTGCAACGTTGACTTCCATGGGGCCGTAGAGAACCCCTCCCTTTTTTCACCCCTTGTCCTTAAATCATTCTTGAAAGTAGATGTTATGGATGATTTTCTTTTCTTGGAATGTCTTTCTTAGCATTACTATATTTTGTTGTGAAATGTCATCTTGACTCTTGATTTAGGTTTGATTATTAATGAGGCTTGCTTGTAGCATTAGAGTACTGCTTTGAAGTTACTTTTTTTTTTATGGAATTGATGTGTGCATATTTACATTTCCTTGCAATTGTCTTATTTTACTAGTTGAATATGTTTTCTCATGGGATGGTATTTAGAGCCATATAATTTATACTTTCTTCCTTTCCAATTAAATTCCATGAATTATTCTTTTAGTATTTTAGTGTAAGTATCTACTTAGGCCAACCATTGCACACCTAATACAATACCAATCCCATTGAGTGGTAGAGTGTAGTATCCCAATTGAAGTTCCAAGTTTTGTATATAGACAAAAACTTCTTGACATCCTCTTACTTCTTTGGTTTGTTGTCTATATGCAATTGTAACATTGAAATCCTTGATAAGTTATACAAATAAGTTTAGTTTTTATGTGATATTAACATCTTCAAAATCGTGTTTACTTTAAGAGTCTATCAATTATATGACATTTATATTTTTTATGATTCCTTTGAGTTTTATTCTCCTACATTCTAATCTTATTGCCATTGCAACTAGTTTTTCATTCCTAGGATCCTAATTTTATCAACGTCACTTAGATGAGGTGGATTATATTCATATTATATTTAACTCGATGTTCATATGTGTCTTATTTTTTATCCATAGTTTTCTTTCGGAAATAAATAGTTCTTCCTCTTTTGTCAAGGAATCCCAATGCATTTGTTTGTTTCCCTTGATATTTTTGGGATGATTTTATAATAATTGGATTCTAACATGTCTATTTCATCATAGTCCTCTACCTCTTTTCCATTTTTGATCCAATTTGGTTCACATTTGTGACTTGGTGACCATTTCTCATCACACTTGTAGCATTTACTATCATTCTTATCTTTGGGTTTTAGATTCTATTATTCATTGTCCTTACCCTAATATGATGTGATATATCTATATTTTCTTCATTTGTAAAGTGCCAATGATTAAAACAAAATTGATCAATTGGTGTATGGTAAAAAAAAATTCAACTCATATTTTTTTTATCCCATTTTCGCTTCAAGTCTTACTTTGTTAACAATTTTAAATATGTTTTTCATCTTGATTGTGTGCTATAGAGAATACACTACCTAGAGAAGGGTTTTGATAAGGTTTTTAGTGTTACAATACTAGGTAGAATGATTCAAAGAAAACTTTGCTAAAACCTTTGTTATTGGTAGCAAAGGTTATACAATAGGTTTTATGGATTTTCAGTGTTCACTAAAACTTTTGGTGGTTAAAAGTTTAACAAAAACTTATTTTTTGGCATGATTCAATCCATCAGGCACATTGGTTTTCCCATTCTTAATACACATCGATGTGCCAGTATTTAATATGCACCAATGCATGCTATATTGAGCTAGTTTATTTTTCAAAACTAATTCCATAGTAGCCATTTTTAAATCGACGTTTCGAGTCTATAGCGAGACTCATCATCAAGATAATACCTACAAAGAAGAGATAAGAGGTCAGGGGATTAATATAGAAAGGTATGGAAATGAAAGAGCCAACCAGTTAATCATTTTTATTATTTGGAAAATGAAATTATCATAATTTTTTAATTATATTTATGTAAAAATGATAATAAAATGAATAATGAAAATTATAATTACTATTGTGTATCTCCATTTGTACCATAACATTATGTGGTGTTTTTTGTGGTTAGGAGCACTAGTACTCTCATGATAATTATTTGCATTGATACATTTGTACATGTATAGAGCATTAGGGAATAACAACCACTTAAACACACCAATGTATAAGTATGTATAAACCACATTGTTGTGTTCAAATGAATACAATGTATTGATATGTCATAGAGTTGAATTTTTCCATGTTGTGAATATGCAAATTTAGCTTCTTGATTTCTAATAAAATTTCAATTAATCATCATAAAATAAATTTTTCCTTTTGATCATATTGATTTTTATATTTCAATTATTGTGTCTGGATATGATCATTGCAATAATATATTGTATTATTTAAACATATAAACAAGTTGATTGCACATATATTCATTGTAAAAATGTAAATACTCTATATATTTGATTGAAAATATAACATTTTATGACATGGGGCAATGTAATAGAATAAGAAACCTATTTAATTGTATATGAATAACGAACTCTTCATTGTGAAAAATGGGACAACATAAGGGTTCATGATAATCAAAATGTTATTAAACATTTGTTATAATTACTATAAACATGTCATCTTCCAATTGGGACAATATTATGAGGATATTTAGATATTTAAGAGTTAGTCAAGATTAACTTGGTCTAGTTTGTATTTAGGTAAAAATCTGTATTTTAACTATGCATTTATAGTTATGTAATCCAATGGTAACTATGTCTTCTAGACATAAAGTGATCCAATGGTTCATATTCTCATCAATACTAGCAATTATATTGATCTATGGCTTAACACCCTATTAACCCATTATCTCATTTTAAAGAGCATGGAGAGTTATTTGTTGAAGAGTGATAATGATAAATTCTTACGTAAAATATTTTTATTTTGCCTTAATATATTATCTCAAGTGGTCATATTGGTTGTGGTCATTATTTGTTTCCCTCTTTGAGGGTTTTTACCATGAAGTACACTAGTGTACTGATATTTCATATAGTTGTGTGAACAATCGCTTAAGGTATTCGTTTTTTGTGGAAGTTTCTTGTTTTGTCGAATATGATATCAAATCCTACATGAAATTCATCTCCTATTGTTTGATCAAGATATTTAACCCATGTCACCGCATTCATCAAAATATTTCTAGGTTTTACTATTTATGTGCTTTTGGGGGTTAAATGAGTTAGTCCATTACATCTTGACTATTGATTTTAGTTAGAAACACTTTTTTCTTCACTCTAAAATGTTTCTAGTTTCCCAAGATACAACTTTTTTTATTAGATACAAAGGTATAAAGTTTCATTCAACTTTAAGTTTTTTTTCACTATTTTAGTCTTTCAACTTTTTTATTTTATTGCTAAGTAGGTACCCTTTCAAGTTTATACATGTTTTTTATTATGTGATTTGTGTGATCTTAACAAATATAAAAATAAAGAAGAAAGTGTTTTCCTTTCTATGTATGATATTTGCTTTGTGCTTTATGTGAGCTCAACAAATTAAAAATGAAGAAAATACTTGTATTTTTCAAACAAGCTAACAAAGATTTAACCACAATATTGTTAAAATTTTAGTTTTTCCCTCTTTGAAATTTTACTTGTTTTTACATGTAGGTATGTTGAATTTTCTTTGTAAGTAAAACAAAGTTTTTGGGGTTAAGTACACAATTTGAGGCAATTTTAAAAAAAAAACTACTCTCTCATAATGTTGGACATGTATTTTTTATTAGCTCACTTGGTTGAAAGTCTATTTAATAAGTGATATGAAGTTCAATTATTTTGTTAAGTTACTTTTTGAAAGTGTTCAAGTAACCTTGAGTTATCTCATAAACTTTTTGTTGATTGAATTTCACTTAAATTATAAAATTGAATCTGTAAAGTAATTTTATTATTGTTTATTTTTTGATACAATTTTAATTTATAAATTAGATTCATTGTGAAAGTGATTCTAAGATTTTAATAAAAGTGGGTTATTTCATAAGTCATTGATCTGTAAAAGTAAGAATATCGACAAATTTAAAAAAGGAAGGATAATATTTTTTACTCGACAACCTCATTGCACAATCATCACAACATGGTCCAACCTCTACTTTCCAACCTTTTGGATACATTTTGTGTCTTTCTTCAAAAGGATATAACTTTGACATCCGAGTCCATTTTCAATGCCATTTTTTTTAAGTTTCTTATTTTTTTAGAACTTTCCATCTAGACAATCAATTTATATTTTCTAGACCATATTATCTACATATTTTAATATGGTAGTCCAAGAGATATTTTTCTTACTAGCGCCAGACTACTTCTCATGGAAATCTAGTATGGAGGATGTACTATAAAGTAGAGGATTTTATTAGATTATCTTGGGAAAAAAAAATTCCTCACCAATACCACAAAAAATCCAAAAGGGATGATAGAATTGATGAAGCATGTGGATTAATAGAAATGTAACTATCTATCAGTTTATGGTTTCACATTTAAGAAATTAATGACCCAGATGGAACTTGGAAAAAGCTAGAAGCCATATTTGGTAAGCACAATGAGATTCAAACCCACCAACTTGAAAATTAATTAATTAATTTAAATCTCAACGAATTCTCTTGTATTAAAGATTATCTAAGTTCACAACACTTAGGATTCTACTTGAAGAATATAAAAAATATATGAATGATGATTGAGGTTTATATGATATTCTTGCTGAAATTGGTAGTAAATGTCCTATTTTTGTATCTAATTTTCATTCCATTAAAGATTATTTAGGTGATTTTTACATGCCACACTCTCTTGAATATTTTTGTGATTCTTTGATTAGAGAGTAAGAAAAGATATTACATCTTGGAGTAATTATCACTGTAGTTACATCTAACAACGCCTCATTGACACAAATAAAAGTATAACTTGAAGCATTCAAAGAAGCAACATCCTCACAACAATAAGAAAAACAAAGGTCACAAACCCTCTCATCCATCTTATACTCCTTGTTGCCTCAAAATATAGCAGTCCTTGTAAAGGGGCCTACTATATATAGTAATAAATTTTGACGGAAAATTATGATGGTATGGATAAAATGGCCATACTGTTGAAAATTAAAAAAATTAATGTCAATTTTTTTAATTTCTTTTAATCAACTCAAATTCGTCAGTATTCCGATGACATGACTTGAACACGTCATAATTCCAATGGTATTATTCGTATCATCATAAGAGAGATAGAATTTGATGGTAATCACAATATCGGAAAACAATCTTTTTATATATTCGTTGCACTATTAATCGAAGGTTGGGTAACTTTTTGACTCGTCAAATTTGACTTGGTCAACTACTGTCGGTAATTTTGACGGTAAGTTAATTTATAAATACATTTTTTTTAAGAGATGTGCAATAGTTTCACACTATAAGTACAATGGTTCTAAAATGTTGTTAGGTCCTCTTATAGAGCGAAAAAAAAAAAAAAAAAATTATTCTTATATATATATATATATATATATTGCATTACAAAATATAATAGATCTAGTATGCTACTCAAATTTATAACAAAATCATCACATAATTTTCTTGTGGGTAATAATGTCAACCAACATTAGGTTGGGGAAATCAATGGGATGATTGTAGATGTTATTGTGTTTGTGCTAAATGTGGGGGCTTACATACTGTGAGAGTTTTAAGAGAAATAACTAAAAGAAATTGTAGGAAACATAGGCACATTGAAGGGGGACCGTAGGAATATTATCCTTTGATAAGCTATATATTCATTATCTATTGTGTTTATATTAATTGTATTTGTAAAATTGTATGTTGTTATAATATTTATTATGCATACTAACTTTAATTTGGATCATTATTTCTAATTATAAAGTCATGTTTCCCCACCAGTGTGTGTTCAAATACCCTAAGTCGTAGTAGAAATGTTGTACAAGCTAAGGAAAAACAAGAACAAGATTGCATGCATGACAAAGCAATCAACATGCCAAAATATGACCATTAATTGGTCAAGAAAAAATGTGTAAAGACTCTACAAGAGCTCATGGAATGAGCTCGAGTGTTTTCAACCATTAGTGGAAAAACCCAACAAGGCTCCGAAATTTGGATGTAGCCCAAAATTTTGGAGAAAGTTTCAGCTGCTACAAAACTTGGCGACACACTCGTTGAATACCAGCTTCTCTATTTTGGTTCATTTTCAGCACAAGGCCTTGGCCTTTCAGGGATTATTGATTCATTATGTAGGTTACTTTGGCTTCCCCACTTACCCCATGGATATACATGGTTCACGTTGTACCAACTTAGTCGAACAAAACAATAGATTTAGCCAGATCATAATGTTTCAAAATCAGGAAGGGAAGTTTGGCTTGTGAGCTTAAGATTTTCATAGTATCAATTTTCATCTCTAGCGTTGCTCCACTGCTAGCAGGCCTAGACAGTACCCCGACGAAGTCACACAGGAACACAAACATTGCTCCACTACCAGAGAGCCTAGCCAATACCCTGATGGAGTTGTCTGCTTCGCCTCTCTACACAGGAAGCCTTTCTCTTCTTTTGCCTTTACATTTCTTTGAAATAGGACTGTGCATAGGCACTTATTTATTTTTGGGGTAGAAGAGGGATCCTAACTTATTGAAAGCAGGAGAGTTTGTTCCTTCAGAGAAGCATGTAAGACCTCTGATTTAGCTTTTCTCATTTAGATTTCCCCTTCTCCATTTCTACTAGTTGGATAAGCTTGAATACACAGAGCAGAAGACTGAGTACAGGCATGGGGTTTCCGAATTTGGATGCAATTTCATGGTTTGACCAAACCTTCCCTCATAGATGGATCATATTTTCCATCGAGACTTCATCAGCCAAAAGTTACAACCAAGCACAGAGAAGATGGACACAGGACTAGCCAAGTGATGCAGTGTCACAAGACTCCTAAATTTCAACCACATATTTATTCAAAATAAAAAACGCAGTGCAGGACAACACTTATTTACAAAATAAAATGAAAAGACATCAAAACAAAGAAAAGAAAAACGAAGCAAAAACAACAAAGAAAAACAACAGAACAAGCAATAAACATGGTATGTACATAGTGCGAGGTGCAGCCCAAGATCATAGAAAATAACATTTGAAATATTAGCCATTGACAGTGTTGTAGAATTCATTGTCATTTTAATTTTATTTTCAGTTTATCGCAAAAATGAAAAAAAATCAAATATTATGTTATAACGGAAATAAAAGGAAATGTGGAAACTCAAAAGAAATGAATTATTTTATATTATTAATGGCTTTTGAACGTGAGGAACCTGCGAGAAGATTTGAGCCGTCCGTTTGGAATGAAATAGATCCAAAGGTAATCGCGTGGTTAATAAGGGCAAGGTTTACTCCAAAATCGGATGTGAAAAGTTATAAAATCTAGTTAAAATCTCAGTTGATCAAGGTCGTTCGCTTGAAGAATGCAAATTTGACAGTAATCGCACGGTTAACAAGGACGATGTTTAATTCGGAAAATAGATGTGATGGTTTATAGAATGTGCTTTAATCCATTGAAGTCTAGTTCAATCATAGCCGCTCATCAAGAAGGGACGAGATCCGATAGATATCGCGTCGAAAAGTGCTCAGGTTTTATTATAAATTTTGGATCCGAGAAGTCTTTTAACTTCAGTTTTCTTTCCTATCAGGTCCATGTGGAAGGAAAAGTTCTGTGGAAAAGGTAAATGCGATAAGATTATGAACCGAAGTCTAAATTATTCTCAGTTTCCTGGTAAGCCATATTCTACGTAAATCAACCAATTCCGTTGTTTTAGCAGAATAACTAGAATTAGAGGCGGATGACCAAAACTCCAAAGGAATGGTGATTGGTCGGGTTTCTTTGTGTTTCTGTCAATTAGAGCACTCTTGATATATATGTGGGCCATAAGGGTTTCTCTATGTTTTAGCCAATCATAACATTTCCAATACATATGTGGTCCTAAGTCCACGCACTGAGTTTTGTAAAGATGTAGTTTGTTGTGTTAAAACAATTTAATTATTATCAGAACATCTATAGAGAAACTTCATCAGCAGTCAAGCCACAGATCCAAACAGCGAGCAACCATCATCAATTTTCTAATTTCTGTTACTTCTTGTTATTTTGTTTTCTTGAGAATGAGGTGTCTTTTACCCTCCAATGTAATATTCTGTAATGACTTTTACTTTAGACAATTAGGAGATAGTTAAACAGTTTGACAGTTTTGGTGATTATCAACTATCACATGATGTATAAAAAGAGACAAAATTTAGAAAAAGGGTTCTAATTTTGAAGAACCTAGATACTAGGCTACTGTATTTTTGATAAATTGTTGATTAATGAAAGAATCAGAAGTTTTCCACACATTGTTGGGTACGATTTTGTAACTTCTTTGTTATGTGTCATCATATGTCTTATTTTTTTAAGTATAGTAATGAAGCTGTAGGTTTTTGTTTACTTATGTGAATGAAGTTAAAATTCCTTAAAAGATCACTCCTATACTTAAAACCCTTACTTCTACATTTCTTCTAAGTTACAGATAATAGTCTCTATGAAAACACCATATTGTCTCTAAATTCTCAAAGTGTTACAGATAATAGTTTTTGTGAAAAATAACATATTGTCTCTAACCCTTCAAACCATTCTTCCTTCAGCATTTATATCTAGCATCATATGGAATTCTAAGACTTTCATATCACCTAAGTGTTAAGGGTTAAGAACTAGGTCTTTTAGGTCCTTCATTTGAGGATACATCATATAAATAAGTGACATAAATAATAAACATTAATGTCTTAAGCACAATTTCTACATAGCCAAGAAATTGGTTTCTTAAGGGACAACATTAATTGGCGCCACTACTGGGGAGAGAAGTCAAGAACACTTTTCCTTAGGTTTTTAATATTTTCCTCTTTGTGTTTATTGAGGAGGCAATATTTGGCAATATTGAACATAAAGCAATAACTTTGGCTTCAAAGAGGCCTCATACGAGGTCAAATACCTCACAACAGAATGTTCAAGCCCTTCCAGACCCTGAGAGGCTAGTTTCCAGGAGGGTTGGAAGGCCTAAAACTCCAGTTACACCAAGTCCTACACTATCTTCACCTGGCAACAACTCAACACATCTTTCATCCAAACATTCATTTTTTATTGACCAAGAGTCACCTTTTACATCCACTTCATTTCAAGAACCCAACTGTCAAGAACAGTCTTTAGAGTCTATTTCTTTCTAAGTATCTGCTATAGTTATTCAACCTGAACCTATAACTACATTGCCACCTTTTCAAACTTCATGTACTCCTCAAACAGGTTCTACACCTGCTAATACTCAAGGTTTAGTAAGTTCAAGAGCAAACATGGCAGCACCTGCATTCTTATTGAATAGGTATGCACCTATTCAATTGACACAACAGTTGAATCAAATGCCTCAAGAATACTTGAAGATTCCTCCTCGTTTCTCAGGGGAGGATGAACAAACAACAGAGAAGCATATAGTAGTGTTTTGTAATTTTGCAGAAAATCTAAATGTTGAACATATGGATGTTGTTTTAAGACTTTTTGTACAATCCTTGGATGGAAAAGAAATAAAATGGTTTAAAGGGATTCCTAATAACCCTATTCCTACATGGGAAGAGACGGAGTGCCTGTTCACCCAGAGATGGGGAGAGAAAATAGATCATGGGTATTCACTCACAAAGTTTAATGCTATTAAGAAGAAATCTGATGAAAGTGTTGTTGAATTCATTAGAAGGTTTAATAAATTGTACAATAGTCTTCTAGTGGAGATTAAGACCCCTTCTGTTGGTGAAAAAATATCTTTTGTAGGGGCTTTTAAATCAGTTTTTCGGTTCACATTGAGGGAGAGAAGATCCACAACCCTTCATCAAATCCAAGCTGATGCATTAGAAATAGAAGCAAATTTTGTGGGTGTAGGTAAAGCACCAGAGACACAGCCTATCCAAGATAGGCTAAAGTGGAATCCTCTCAAAGTCAAACATTAGAGGATATGAATAATGTAATTAAAACTTTGCCTAGTAAATTGATTAAATTGGAATTGGAGAGTAAGAATTCTCAGAGGCAAGTACAACAAAACAAGAACTTTAATCCTCAATATGGAAGACAATCTCTGCAAATCTTGTAGAAGGAGAGAAAAGACCAAGATCAGGTTCAAGCACCATTGTATTTAGAGGCAGATCCTGATGAAGTACCAGAGCATTCTAGGGACCATGATGATCAGATTTCCACATTGTATGTAGTAGATGAAGATGAACTAGGTGTTGACAGAGAAGAATATGAATATGCTAAACTAGATGCCATTTATGATGAGAATGAAATTGATGAGTATTGGAAGCAGTTTTCTAATTTTATGTAGGCAGAATTACATAAGAAATATGACTTGAGATCAAGGAAAAGATATAGAAGTCAAGAAAATGAAGGTGAGCAGCAAGTTCTAGCTCCCTTACAGAAGGTGTCTCCAAATGAAACATAGCCTATAAAACAATTGAATAAAGGAAAGAAGCAATAGAATACAAATATCAAGACTCAAATACTTCAAGGTGAGTCTTCTCAAGATAAAAGTGAAAAAGTTCCTTTAGAAAAACTTGTTTCTGTTCCACAAGAGGTTTTAGTGATGAAGAGAAGTGAAGATGAAAATGAAAGGAAAACTAAATAGGTTCATGTGTTTAGTCTTACTAAAGAATTAGAAAAAATCAGAATTCAAGTGCCCCTCACAAAGTTGGTCAAAACACTAGTTTATCAGAGAGAGATTGTTGAGTTTATCAATCTAAGAGAGAATGTGAGTGTAAATGACACTATGAATCTACAAGAAGATAAACCAGTAGTGGCTTTTGGTCCACATGTGGAGGAGGTAGATTCTTCAATACCTCCTTTCTACATTTCTTTATTGATTCATGATTTCCTCTTGCATAATTGTATGTTTGACTCGAGAGCTTCACATAATCTTATGCCATTATCATTGATGAAACAACTAAACTTACAAGTTACTAAACCCTATAGAGGCTTGTATTCTTTTGATTCAAATAAAGTCAAGTGTATGGGGGTCATTAAAGATATGGTGGTGCCACTAGCCCAGATCCCAGCTAGAAGCTTGGTAATGGATGTAGTGGTAGCAAATATCCATGCTAGGTTTGGAATTTTTCTATCTAGGTCATGGGGGGATAAATTGGGTGGTGTTTTGAAACTAGATTTTACTTATGTTGTCATACCAATTTTTGCTGGAGAAGAAAGGAGGTTGTATAGAGAAACTAGATTTGTAAAACCAATCACAAAGAATAGAGCAAGTAATTCACCTGTATATAGCCAAGAGAAAGATGACTTTACTTGCTTCATGCTGCATGACAATGTAGAGTTGGCTGAAGATAACCAGATGTAGCTTACTTTAGCTAGTGTAAATACAGAGCTGCAAACAGAAGGGGTGTGGAAGTGCTTCTTTGATGGATCCTATTCTAAAGAAGGAACAGGTGTTGGTTTCCTTCTAATCACACCTGGAGGTAATATGTTCCCTTTTTCTTTTAAATTGGAGTTCGAAGCAACAAATAATATGGAATAATATGAATCCTTGATCATTGCTCTGCAAGTAGCAAAACAAATTGGAGTCCAGTCAATTTCTATTTTTGGAGATTCAGAGCTGATTACAAAGCAAATAAAGAACCACTGTCAGACAAAACACCCTAGGCTTAGGGCATACAGAAATGAAGTGTGGGATTTGGTTGAGAACTTCTTTGAAGCTTTCAACATTCAGTTCATTCCAAGAGATGGAAACAAATTAGCAAACTCTTTGGCTATGGCTTCTAGTACTTTTAGGCCTCCTATTAATCCAAAGATAAGATATGAGGTTGAAATAAGGCATAGGCCTTCTGTTCCAAATAATATAAAACACTGGCAGACCTTTTAGGGTGATCAATAGATTAAGGAATTCTTGACTATGATTAAAAATTTTCAGGGCACAGAGATTGATCAAGATGAAGATGAAGCAATAGGAGGTGTAGACATAAGTGGTTTAAAAAATTCCATAGTTAATTAAAAATTAATCCATTGAAAGATAATACTCTGCCAAGGGGGCTTGTCCCTCTTGAAAGAATTTTTAACTCCAATGATGTAGCTGTTAGTTCAGACAAAATTCCATAGGATGAGCAAATTCAAGTTCACAATATTGGAACCCAGAAGGAGCCTAGGTTAGTCAAATTATTTAATGGAGTTCCACTTAATTATAAGGAGAGATATATTAAGCTTTTCAAGGACTATATTGATGTTTTTGCTTGGTCCTATGAGGATCTAAAAACATATGATGTAAGTATTATTCAACATAAAATTCCCTTCAAAGAGGGGATTAAACCATTTAAGCAGAAACTCAGCTAGATAAACCCTCTTCTTTTACCATTGATTGAGAAAGAAGTCAAAAAGTTGCTTGATGCCAAGATAATAGTTCCACTCAGGTACTCTAACTGGGTGTCCAATTTAGTGCCTATGAGGAAGAAAAATGGAGAAATAAGTCTATGTGTGGACTTTAGAAATCTCAATAGAGCTTCCTTAAAAGATAACTATCTATTGCCTAAAATGGATCATGTGTTGTAGAATGTAATAGGGTCATTCAAAATGTTAATGCTAGATGGGTTCTCTGGGTATAGCCAAGTGGTTGTTGATTCAAAGTTAAAGTTTGCTCTATGGGTTGTTCAAGTGACTACAAGAAGGTCTACAAGAAAATCACCTTTTGAGTTAGTGTATCGAACTCAAACTCCGTTCTCAAGTCAGCTTGTGAAGCCTATAATTGCAATGATTCGGGAGGCAAAAGAAGAGCCCAATGATCTAATAAGAAGAATGCATAAGGTAGTGGAGTTGAGTGAAAGCAAAGATAAGGTAAGAGATAATTTGATTATGTATCAAACAAATATGAAGGGTATTTTTGACAGAAAGGCCAAAGAAATTGAATTTAAAGTTGGAGACCTGGTATTGAGGTGGGATACTAGAAGAGAAGATAAGGACAAACATGGGAATTTTGATCCTCTCTCATATGGCCCATTCAGAATTATAGAAGCAAGGGAAAATAGTACATTCTTCCTGGAGAATCTTGCTATTGAATCTTGAAAGCTTCCTGTCAATGGGCAATACCTCAAACAATACTTCCAGTTTTGAAGCACAAGCATCCTATCATTGTAGATATCAGAGTGAATTCATTATACAAATTCCATAGAATTTAAATTGGCTAAGCAATATGTGACTCCATGCCTAAGGTGAGGGCACTGATTTATGGTTCTTAGTGCTTCTGTGGCAAAAGCACTATCCCCAGGTGGAGCCAGATGTTGTAGCATCCATTGTCATTTTAATTTTATTTTTAGTTTTATCACAAAAATGAAAAAAAATAAAATATTATGTTAAAATGGAAATAAAAGGAAATGTGGAAATTTGAAAGAAATGACTTATTTTATATTATTAATGGCTTTTGAACATCTGAAACGTGCAAGAAGATCTGAGTCATCCACTTGGAAGGCAACAAATCTGACGTTAATCACGTGGTTAACAAGGGCAAGGTTTACTCCAAAATCAGACACGAGAAGTTACAAAATCGAGTTAAAACCTCAGTTGATCAGGGCCATCCGCTTGAAGAATGAAAATATGATGGTAATCACATGGTTAACAAGGATGATGTTTAATTTGGAAAATGAATGCGATGGTTTATAGAATGTGGTTTAATCCGTTGAAGTCTAGATCAATCACAATCACTCATCAAGAACGGATGAGACCCGATGGATATCGCGTCGAAAAGTGCTATGGTTTTATTATAAATTTCGGACCCGAGAAGTCTTTTAACTACAGTTTAGTTTCCTATCGGGTCCGTGGGGAAGGCAAAGATTTATGGAAAAGGTATACATGATAAGATTATGAACCGGATTCTAAATTCTTCTCAGTTCCATGGTAAGCCATATTCCGCGTAAATCAACCAATTCCGTTGTTTTAGCAGAACAACTAGAATTAGAGGCGGATGACCAAAAAATCCAAAGGAATGTTGATTGGTCAGGTTTCTTTGTGTTTCCGCCAATCGGAGCACTCCTAATATATATGTGGTCCATAAGGGTTTCTTTATGTTTTAGCCAATCAGAACATTTCCGATACATACGTGGACCCAAGTCCACACATGGAATTTTGTAAAGATGCAGTTTGTTGTGTTAAAATAGTTTAATTATTATCAGAACATCTATAGAGAGACTTCATCAGCAGTCAAGCCACAGATCCGAACAGCGAGCAACCATCACCAATTTTCTAATTTCTGTTACTTCTTGTTATTTTTTTTCTTGAGAATGAGGTGTCTTTTACCCTCTAATGTAATATTCTGTAATGAATTTTATTTTAGACAGTTAGGAGATAGTTAAACAGTTTGACAGTTTTGGTGATTATAACCTATCACATGATGTATAAAAGAGACAAAATTATAGAAAAAGGGTTCGAATGTTGAAGAACCTGAAGACTAGGCTACTGTATTTTTTGATAAACTATTGATTAGTGAAAGAATCAGAAGTTTTCCACACATTGTTGGGTATGATTTTGTAACTTCTCTATTATGTGTCATCATATGTCTTCTTTTCTTTAAGTATAGTAATGAAGTTGTAGGTATTTGTTTACTTATGTGAATGAAGTTAAAATTCCTTAAAAGAGCACTCCTATACTTGAAACCCCTACTTCTACATTTCTTCTAAGTTACAGATAATAGTTTCTGTTGAAACAACATATTGCCTCTAACTTCTCAAAGTGTTACAAATAATAGTTTCTGTGAAAAACAACATATTGTCTCTAACCCTTCAAAACATTCTTCCTTCAGCATTTACATCCAGCATCATATGGAATTCTAAGACTTTCATATCACCTAAGTATTAAGGGTTAAGAAACAGGTCTTTCAGGTCCTTCATTTGAGGATACATCACATAAATAAGTGACATAAATAATAAACATTAATGTCTTAAGATCAATTTCTACACAGCCAAGAAATTGGTTTCTTAAGGGACAATAGATAGGAGGGTTGCCAATCCTCTCATCAAGTGATTGGAGACAGTATGTGTGTTGGCCAATTTTTTCGTGAACCGTGAAAGGACCAATTGACAGGGATTGAAACTTCATATGTTTGCCTTTGTCTTTATGGGGTTTATCCCACTTCAAGACTAAGTCACCCACACTAAAGTTGGTTTTCCCTGCAGACTTTATGTTGAACCATCTCTTGATACTATTATGGTGGAGTAAATTTTTTTGTTTTTCTTCGTTCTTCCTGTAACTTGTGTAATGTGTCCATCCTACACTGAACCAATAGACACTGATTGCCTTTGGATTCTTGGGATAACTGGAGATCATACAAGTAGATATTTGATGGGAGGATGGCTTCTTTTCCATATACCAATAAGTAGGGGGAGGTGTTCAAAGAGGATTTGGGTGTGACGCAATCAACCCATAGACCATTCACCAAAGCACAATGTCAGTTTTGTTGTTTAGAGTAAATGATATTTTTTTATGATGTGAATAAGATTTATGTTTGTAGACTCAGCAAGACCATTTCCCTACGAGTATTAGTTAGCTAAATTCTTTAGCACAATACCATATTGCAATGAAAAATCATAAAGTTTCAACAAACAAAAGTAAGTTGCATTGTCAAAAACAAGTGATACAAGAATTCCAAACCTCGAAATGATGTTCTGTTGAAGGAAGCTGATGACTTCCTAATCATTCACTTATTTGAACGAAATTTCTTATGTCCATCATGTGAATTAATCTGAAGCAGTGAGGATGTAGCAGATTTCTTTGATGAATGTGGGAAAATCTCCCTAATGATTTCCAAGCCCCACTATTGAAATGGTTCGTCCACTATAATAGGCTGCAGTGGGGTTGCTGGCCTTTGAGTTATGTTGGTTCATCACTGACAGACCAGGCACTTACGGGTATAAGCATGTGTATCTTTGAAAAATATGGGCCAGTAGAAACTGACTCTCATGACTTTATGCATTGTTGTGTTACCCGCGAAGTGATCCCCGACTAGTCCATCATACAGATCATGTAAGACTCTCTTTGAATCTTGTGCTTCTATGCACCTGAGAAAAATTCCATTTTGGTGCTTTCTGTAAAGCACTTCGTGCACCAACTGGTAAGATAAGGCTTTCAGTTAGAGTGCCTCTTCTGCCACATAGATAAGTGAGAGGGAATGGTTCCATGCTCAAGGTATTGGCATAGTTCTTCATACCAATAGATATCATGCAAAGTGGGGGGTGCTCACTCTACATTGTACTTGTCAATTTCTTGCTCCCAACGACGAGATCTTCTTCTTACACTTGCACGTGCAATGCTTATACTTCCAGTCTGCAATGACCATGACCCTTGATAGTGTGAACTAGATTGATTTCAAGATCATACTCCTGTAATCCAATCATCCAGTTCACTCATATTTCACATAGCTCTTGCTGAACAAGAAGAGATCTGACTACTAGGTGTGGCACAAAGACAATGCAGTGATTTTTCAAGAGGTAGGGTCTGAATTTTTTAACCGCCTTGTATACAGCATGTGCTTATTTGTCCATGGCAGATAGTTGAGATCTGGTCCCTCTAAGCTTGCACTCATGAAAGATATGGGATATTGATGACCCTGAAACGCTGGACGTGCTTCTCTCTATTGAAGAAACTAAAAATGATGATTATCCTTAAAAAAAAACAATGCCGCCCTTCTTTCTACTACAATTCACAATACAAATAAGAACACAGGAGAAAAAAAATATCACATGTTGCACACAGCTAAAAGAAATTCCCTCCCAACACGTGCTGGATGCTTTTGTATGGACTGCTTTGACCGATGAAGCACTGAAAGCATTGAGACCAATATAATTGAAGGAAGCGCAAAGCTATCATTGTTTTTTCATTGGGGTTGCGTGAAACAAAACACAAAATAGAATAGGAAATGCAACTTTTTTGCATTTATAAAACGTGTACAGAGCTCTGGCCAACAAAAATATTACCTTTAAATCGATTCCAACACATAAGGCAAAGAGCCCAAAGATACATAAACCCGGATTCTTTGCAGGCATACCGTGAGCGACAGTCATCCCATTAATCTCGCAATTGAATGCGCAATACCGGATCCAAATCCGCTCCAATGTGATGGATCGGTGGTCACAGTTTGTCCAACAATTGATTGCCGAACTAGCAGATCACAAATCCGCTCCGATGCGGTGGATCGCCATCACCAGGACTAATTGTCCATTATTTATTGCCGATTTCATAACGACAACGCAGATTTCTCTAATCCAAAACGGTGTATTTCAGTTCCACATCCGTGACTCGATAGGAATTTCTCCACGTTCTGCGGGTCATGGACTTCCCAACTCACAAAGGCGATAGCACTGAGCTTTGCTGGAGTATATATGTCCAGGAGGAAATATTTCAAAACGTTCACAATCATCATGCAGAGCTTTCATTTCTGACGCAAACCGGATTGATCCTGCAAAAAGATGTACTCAACCAGATATACCAATGTTACGTTGATCATTAAAACGGCTCTTTGGTCAGCAATGGTTTGTTGAGATCCCATCTCGACATATTTTTTAATCTTATCAAGACAGTCAATGTGATTTTATCTACAAACACAGATTGAATTTACTTAATTTCATTACCCAGACATCAGTGTGCACCCTCCAGTATTTGTCATTCTATTTTGGAATATAATCACGCAAAACAGATCAAAACAGAGCTTTGGATTGGTTTTTTTTTTCCTTATTATTCCAGAACTACAAAACCATATACACGCTGTCCCATTCTCAGTCTAATACACACTGTCACACCGTCACACTAACTACTCAATACATGCTCTTCTAATTATAAGAATTCTAACAATAAACTCCTACCTATTTGGGCTCACATACACTTGTTATAACAACCTTAACAATAAGATAGACACGCCTATTACAGTAATAGCTAATTATTTGTAAAGTCGCCTTCTTTAACAAACTAAACAGAAATAAATTCCACTTTGTCAGGCCAAAACATGTGGGCAATTTCCCACATTGCTGGCCCGTTCCGATGCTCCTGCATCAGACTCCCGGATAAGAAAATTGATCTTGTAGTTGTTTGGAGTTGATCCTCATTCTCTGTAGCTCTGCTGACGTCCTCTACTGTTTCCTCTTTCCACTTGGTCAAACAATGATAATGAGTCTGACTCTTGGTTCGCTTTAGCGCTTTCTTTTTCCTTTTTCCTGATTTGGGCTTTCGTCTGTTATGGCGTCTCTTTGTGGTTCTTCTTCTGGCTTTTAGTATAGGTACCATTCTGCAATACATGACTAAATCACCTGTTTGGAATTCCTTTTTCCGCCTCCTCATATCTGTTCGCTGCTTGTCTTTGCTACTGCATTCCCACCATCTGCTTTTGACATCTCCTTCAAATATGCTTCTAGGAGTTAGCCAATTCACATCTACTTGGATTTTCTTCGAATCCAATTTCAGCTCTTCTTTAGAGACGGCATATTCCTTCAAATCTTCTTTCTTCACCCTGATGGTGATTTTATATAAGGCTCGAGAATTTGGAGTCATGCACCATTCAACTTCTTTCTTCGAACTGAGTGTTATTGGCACAGCACATGTATTAAGGCTTTCACTGATTAACCATTTATCCATCGACTCTTTCACTTGTGTTCCAGCTTCGACATTTTCCTGCATTACCCTGTAGGCTACTTTATTCGACACACTGACTCCCGATATTAGTTCATTATGTTCACTAATACTCCTGATGGGTAACAACTCATCCACAACAATATCAGCATAATCATTCAAGAAATTCTGAATTTCTTCAGGTAAATCTTCTAAATTTGTAGAAGTTAAAATTACCTTGGGTTTGCCAACACCAGCAAGATGCATTCCTTACCCTTCTCATCTTCCTGTAACAGGATCTTCTCATTCATCAACGTGACACTATCTCCAAGTGCTTCTTTATCAGCTTCATCTTTCAATGGCAGTAGTGTATGCTTATGCCCATCTTTCTCCAAAGTATAAGTATTTCTTCTGCCATCGTGTATGGCATTTCAGTCAAACTGCTAGGGCCTCCCTAGCAATATGTGGCATACATCTATCGGCATTACATCACATAAAATGACATCCTTATAAGTACCAATCTGAAATTCAACTTGACATTGTTCAGTTACAAAAATTTGATGGCCTTTTTGAAGCCACGATACTTTATAAGGAGTGGGGTGTATTGTTCTCTCCAACTTCAACTTGTCCACCATCTTTGTAGAAACAAGGTTTTCAGTACTACCACTATCAATTATCAACTTGCAACACTTACCCTTGGACTTACATACAGTTCTGAATAAAGTCTTCCTTTGAACTAGTTCTTTGGCTTCCTTAGCTCCTTTCAGTAATACCCTCTTCAGTAATAGGGACTCTCCATCTTCTGGTGGTTCCTCTTTAGCTTCAGGTTGAGGAATCTCTTCCTTGGCTTCTGTAACATTCACGTTGCGCTGGTTTGCTGATCTCTAATGAGGACAATCCCATTATACATGTCCCCATTCACCACATGCAAAGCACCGGACATCTCTTCCTCGGCCTCTACCTCTGGGCACAAACCTTCCACGGCCAAAATCTCCTCTTTGTGGTGCCCTATTGCTCGCACTCCCTGCCTCATTCTGAGAGTGTTGAACTTTGGATTCAAGTATCCTTCCTTCTTTTGCTGGATTCTTACCTCTGTTTCTCTGGTTTTGTTTGCGCAAGAGTTTTTCCTCTGCCTTCAAGGCTGCTTGATAGGCATCCTCAACAGTTTTCAAACTCAACAGGCTAATCTCATCTTGGATCTCATACCTTAGCCCATTAATATACCTGGCTACTTTCTCCAAATCATCTTCTACATGCCCTGTTCTGATATTTAACCTGTAAAATTCTTTCATATATTCTTTAACAGACATTCCTTTCTGCTTCAGATTTTGCATTTGCTTAAAAAGATTCAAATGATAGTCTTTAGGCAAAAACTTGGCTTTCAGTTTGCTTACCATTTTATCCCATTGCTTGATCTTAGATTTCCCCTTTCTCATTCTTGATGTTTGTAACTCGTCCCACCAGATGGTTGCATGGCCCTTCAGTCTAGTGACTGCAAACTTCACCCTCTTATTCTCCTCAACCTCTTCATAGTCGAAATACTGATCTATGGATCTAATCCAATCCATGAGCTCCTCGGCATTTAAACTCCCTTCATACATAGGAATTTCTATCTTGGGTTTGCTGCCAACTTTTGCCAGCATCTTGAGGACTTTGGCAGTTTCATTTTCTTCTCCTGTCTCCACCTCTTCGTCAGACTCTTCTGAAGAACTCTCAGTTTTCACATCTGGTGCTCTTCTCTGAGTTGTTTCCATTGTCTCCATTCGTTCACGTAGTCTCCGCACTTCTTCTATCAGGACTGCATTTGGTTCTGGTCTTCCTCGACCAATTCCTCGCCTTGGCGGCATCTTGGCTGCAACCACCTATATCTTTTGGCTCTGATACCAAAAATGATGACCCTGAAACGCTGGACGTGCTACTCTCTATTGAAGAAACTAAAAATGATGATTATCCTTAAAAAAAAACGTTGGCGCCCTTCTTTCTACTACAATTCACAATACAAATAAGAACACAGGAAAAAAAAAATATCACATGTTGCACACAGCTAAAAGAAATTCCCTCCCAACACGTGCTGGATGCTTTTGTATGGACTGCTTTGACCGATGAAGCACTGAAAGCATTGAGACCAATATAACTAAAGGAAGCACAAAGCTATCGTTGTTTTTTCATTGGGGTTGCACGAAACAAAACACAAAACAGAATAGGAAATGCAACTTTTCTGCATTTATAAAATGTGTACAGAGCTCTGGCCAACAAAAATATTACCTTTAAATCGATTCCAACACATAAGGCAAAGAGACCAAAGATACATAAACTCGGATTCTTTGCAGGCATACCGTGAGCGACAGTCATCCCATTAATCTCGCAATTGAATGCGCAATACCGGATCCAAATCCGCTCCGATGTGATGGATCGATGGTCATAGTTTGTCCAACAATTGATTGCCGAACTAGCAGATCACAAATCCGCTCTGATGCGGTGGATCGCCATCACCAGGACTGATTGTCCATTATTTATTGCTGATTTCATAATGCCAACGCGGATTTCTCTGATCCAAAACAGTGTATTTCAATTCCACATCCATGACTCGATAGGAATTTCTCCACGTTCTCCAGGTCATGGACTTCCCAACTCACAAAGGCGACAGCGCTGAGCTTTGCTGGAGTATATATGTCCAGGAGGAAATATTTCAAAACGTTCACAATCATCATGCAGAGCTTTCATTTCCGACGCAAACCAGATTGATCCTGCAAAAAGATGCACTCAACCAGATATACCAATGCTACGTTGATCATTAAAACGGCTCTTTGGTCAGCAATGGTTTGTTGAGATCCCATCTTGACATATTTTTTAATCTTATCAAGACAGTCAATGCGATTTTATCTACAAACACAGATTGAATTTACTTAAATTCATTACCCAGACATCAGTGTGCACCCTCCAGTATTTCTCATTCTATTTTGGAATATAATCACGCAAAACAGATCAAAACAGAGCTTTGGATTGGTTTTTTTTTTTCCTTATTATTCCATAACTACAAAACCATATACACGCTGTCCCATTCTCAGTCTAATACACACTGTCACACTGTCACACTAACTACTTGATACATTCTCTTCTAATTATAAGAATTCTAACAATAAACTCCTACCTATTTGGGCTCGCATACACATGTTATAACAACCTTAACAATAAGATAGACACGCCTATTACAATAATAGCTAATTATTTGTAAAGTCGCCTTCTTTAAAAAACTGAACAGAAATGAATTCTACTTTGTCAGGCCACAACAAGTGGGCAATTTCCCACATTGCTGGCCCGTTCCGATGCTCCTGCATCAGATATTCATTATTGACATCATCCTTCTGAGTGAGTACTACAACGAGTGAAGTGTCAGAAGTAAATGTGTAGAGAAAGAAATATTTGTTGAAATATTGGTTGTATAGCATAGGTGCTTCTGCTATTTCCTATTTAATACAGGTGAAAACATCCTTTTCCTTCTTCTTCCAGCTGTAAACTCCATCCTTCTTGATCATCTCTTGTGTGGGTTTGAAAATCTACGCATAATCTGAGATGAACTTCTGGAGGAAGTTGATCTTCCCCAAGAAGGACTGCATGGCTTTCTTGTTCACGGGATGAGGAATTTGCATGATGGTCCTGTATCGATCTAGATCTACTGTGATCCCACTCTTGGCAATGATGTGCCCAAGGAGGTTCCCCTTAAACACTGCAAAGATGCTCTTCTTGGCCCATACTTGCGACATCACTCAAAGATATTTTTGAGATGGCATAGGTGGTATGACCGTTTTTTGGAAAAAATGGTTATGTCATCAAGGTAGACCACCATGCTCTATTTGATGAGCCCATGAAAGGCGATTTCCATAGTGCAATGAAAATTTTCACCTGCATTTACCAACCCAAATGTAATTCTTCGATAAGAAAACGTACCCCACTTGGTACGGAAAGTAGTTTTCAGTCAGTCAGGTTCTACTACTAGAACCTTCTTATATCTCGAAAAACCATCTAGTAGAGAAACAAATTATGCTTCAAATACTATATGCAAGATGTGTTCCATAAAAGGCACATGGTCATTGTCTTTGTCTGAAGCACAATTCATATTTCAAAAATCCAAGCACAGTTCGATATCCCCAGACTTCTTTTTGACAAGAACTAAGTTTGAAACCCATGTGGAATGATGAACCTTGTAAATGATCCGAGAATCCAAGAGATTATTCAACTCTTTCTAAATGAGGGGCACCAGTGATGGATGTACTTTCCTGATCTTCTACTAAAACGGTTTGGCCCCTTCCTTGATTGGGATGATGATTAGATGCTCAAAAATATGCTCAAAAACCAAAGTTGTTAGAATGGTGTGGAACTTGAATGACCATGTAGTGTTCATCATCCTAAATCCGATGCAACTCATTTCATGTGAAATAGACACCATATGCTCCCAGAAATGTGATATGTTCACTTTGTCAAACAGGTAAAAAAATTGTAGATGGATGATTGGGATGTTGACTAGGCATCCGTACAGCTTAGGTGGAAAAAGGAATATTCTCACAATATTCCTAGAATATTCTCAAAATATTCCTAGAATATTCTCAAAATATGTTATTGAGTTGGCATTGTTTTATTGACCCATGCGTTATTATTTTGACCAATGAGGAGGTGACATGTGGCTAAGTCGGAGGCCACCACGTGTCCTAATGTCATAAAAAAATTTGTTGGCAAGACAGGTTGGAGGCAACAAGAATCAAAACCGCGACCTCCCACAGCACACGAGAACACTTTACCACTCCACTTATGCATTGATACTTAACATACAATGCATGCAGGTTAGTGTTAATGTTTATCTATCGCCAGGTTAGGGGGAGACCACCAGTGTAATCGTCGGCAGCCCTCCCATGTGAACATTATCCACAACCCACAACAGTTATGGAAATTGCCATCATGACTGTCAGATAAGCATCGTATGTGACCTCTCCTAAACCTTTATCATTCACCAAGATGTCCGAAGGGAGGGGGGTCAGTGCCGAGGGCTAGACCCTAGGTACATGGCCCCCATATGACCCAGATTTTGGTTCCAAGGCCTTGGTGGCCAAATTAATGATCCTACAAATCCTCCTGTAATTCAGGGAATTTTTTGATCTATTAGCGAATAATGGGGAAACTTTGTAGGATGATGTCGAATTTGGTGCAAATTGTGGAGCGAATAGTGGGGAAACTAGGAGAGGTCATAAATTTCTTAGTTTTCGACCAAATGGGATGCAAAAAGAGGGTATGCAGCCATTTTTGAACATTCTGGACTCATTGTATTAGGTTTCAGAAGCATTTGAGCATTGTAAACACATCTTTTTACACTTTTGATCATAATAGAGAGGCCCAAGCCATTGGAATCTGCACCAAGGAGACGTAGCCAAGGAGAGGTGAACTCCTTTATCATGTTTTTGTTATGATGTTTTCTACATGTTTATGTTGTTGTTGAATATCTTATTTATGTTAAATTTCTCATAAAATTAACATAAAAACTCATTTTTCACTTGCAAAAATTCATGAATCGTTAAGCACAATGAAAGCATTTTGTTTTAATCTGAGGAGGATCTTAGTGTAGAAATATAATATTCTAAATTATATCAATTTTGGTATCAGATCCACTAGGTTTTCTTTGTGAAAGAAGGATTCAACTATTTGCAATTTTATGTGATCCTTACAAGGTTAAAACTCAAAAAATGAGAAGGGAAGTTGGTTGGAAGCCCTAAAGTTGTGTCAAGGGGAAGGAGAGCAAGGTTGCCACAATCTCCAACACCAGTTCAGCCTCAAGTTGTAGTTGAGACTCCATAGATCATGTCTCATGAAGGAGAACCTACAAACATGATAAAATATGAGAAGACCTTCAAAAAGGCTTTCTTTGATATGAAAACGATGGGGAAGATCCTCTATGAAGAGAGGAATACGAGGTTACAAGGGAAAATTTAAAAACCTCCCAAAGGAGAAGGTTCTTCAGGAGGAGGTAATGGAAATGGAGACAAACCTCCACCCTCTCCACCATATTCTTCATCTTCTTCTTCACAAGCATCTTCACCCTCTTCCACTAACACAACCCTTACTCATACTCATCATCATACTTCAAAAGGAATTGGTAAATCACCTTTTTTAAAACTTGATGTTAAATTCGAGCTGCTCATATATAATGGTGAAGTGAATTCAGAGAAGATTTATAATGGGATTTGTCAGTTAGAGGTTTATTACAGGATTCAAAACCTTCAAGAGGATGGCATAAAGATTCAGTTAGCTTCCTTGAGAATGGAGGGTGAAGCACTAGTATGGTGGGATTCAAAGACATGAGAGAAGATTAAAAAACATGCTAAGATCTCAATTTCTTGGATTGATTTCATTGCTGCAATCAAAAGACAATTCTACCCTCTAGCTTATATGCAGAAAGTCATCATGAATTGGCATAACTTTAAACAGCTTAAAAGTCAAAATGTGCAAGATTACACCCAAGAATTTAGAAAGAGGTCTTTAATGTTAGGTGTAGATTTGCAATCACAAGACACATGCTGAAGTAGATAGGGGGTTTACATAGTTACCTTAGGCATACTATATTAATGTTTAATCCCAATAATCTAGATGATGTGTGTGTGCAAACCACTCAACTTGAGGCAAGAGGGAAAAACACACCAGAAGAAGCTAATAAAACGCCATTTAAGGGTAAAGAGAAAGAAAATGGTTTCAAGGGAAAGAAAAATGCATCCATTAAAAGGGGAGAGAAAACAATATGTAAACATTGTTCCAGAGAGGGTCATGATGAAGCTCGTTCTTGGAAGCTTCATCCCGAAATGAAACCAAAAAAATTCAACAACAAAGGAAAAGAAAAGACAACTGTCATCATTCAAGAGGATTTGGGATCCGATTCAAGTGATGAAACTAAAATTACAACCATGGGTATAAAAGGAAAAGAATCCATTGCTAGCACTAGTATATCAAATTGTCACACTAGTACTCAAAATGAAGAAACAAGGATTGAATTAGTTCATGTGAGGGTAATCTCAAAACATACAAAAATTGACACACTTTTTGATAGTGGGTCTCAAACCAACTTGATATCTAATGACTTAATCAAGCAACTAAATCTTGAAACCATTTTACATCCCATGACATATCCATTGGGTTGGATATGCAAGGACACAAACTTATAGGTTACAAGAAAATGTATTCTTCGGTTTTCAATCATGGCAAACTTCATTGATGAAGTTGAATTAGATGTTGTACCACTTGATATATAAGGAATTGTTTTGGGTAGTCCTTGCCATTATGATAGAAAATAAATATTCCATCATCATGAAAACAAGTACCACTTGTTCAAGGATAGTATGGAGTATATTGTGAGAGCTCATCGCAAGAAACTAAATCTTTCATTAGTTAATGCAGGGAAAATGAAAAGAATAGTGAATTCAAGCAATAATTTAGAGCTTCTTATGATCAAACCCAATGTCGATATTGATTATGAAGAATTTGATGGTTGTATTTCAAAATTGAAAACTAATTTGATTGATGTAGTTAACCATGATGATGAGGTGTTTCAGAAATTAAAAGGATTTCCTTCCAAGAGGAGAATCCAACATGAAATACCATTGTAGCAAAAGTGTCTTCTTCCTAACATTGACATGCATAGGATGTTAAGGGAAAGTGCAGAAATAATTTCATCCAACCTTCTCCTTTAACATGTGGTGCACCTATTGTTTTGGCGCCCAAGACGAATGGCAATAATTTCATTGAATGGGTGTTATGAAACCAGCTCACAAAATAGAAGAAAAGATAGATCAATGACTTAAAAATCAGCCTCTTCGAGGGGGAAACCTCCTTTACATTACACAAATGAACAATTCTTGGATGACACAAATGACAAGATTCTCCAAGAAAGAGTTATTCCAAATCTCCAACGATGACCTGATTATAGACGGGTTCAATAGATAGAACTTGTATGAAGTTCCACGTGTCATTGTTTTGACCTTTAGACCTAGAAAAGGTACATAGCAAACTACAGTCTATCTTCGTTCTGTACCATTTTACGAAATTGCAATCTGATGCTCATAGAAAAAGTTATGATGATTTTCCCCAAGTCGCATGTTTGAGATAGAATGTGAGAGCCTACAAAAACCCTAACTTCCTTGGATCATATCTCTGAAAATATAGCGAGACAATATCTGAAATTCATACCCGAGGTTCATCCAAATGTCGTCACAAATGTGTTTTAATGTCAGCTTCTGAAAATTTGTTAAAACGAGTTATAGTGAACATTCCACGATGCCTATTTGAAGCAGCAAAACCCTAGAATACAAAGCTTTGATACCAAATGTTATGCAACCGGCACATAAAATAGAAGAAAAGATAGATCAACGACTTAAAAATCAGCCTCTTCGAGGGGGAAACCTCTTTTACATTACACAAATGAACAATTCTTAGATGATACAAATGACAAGGCCTCCTTTCTATATATAGGAGTTTAAGGGGTTACAATATAATTAGAGCCGACATAACAATAATAATGTAAGGGTACAACAATAACAATAGTGGGATTCTATGGGGCACAATAATAACAATATGGGGACAACATGAACACAACAATAACAATAAGGGGCTACAATGAAAATAATAATAAGGGAATACACTAGTATTATAGGGGACTAAACATGCCCCTCTCCTTCAAAAAAGTGTTGTCCTCAATGCTTGAGTAGTTTTGGATGCTTCTATGTAAAATTCTCATCCTCCCATGTGTAATATTTAGCAGGTAAGTTCCTCCACTTGATGAGATACTCTGAAATTGATCGGTTTCGTAGTTGTCGAGTTATTGTTCATTGACTGCTTCAGGTTCCAATATGATTTTTCCTTCCTCGTCAAGTTCTAGAAATATTGTTTGAACTAGGAGCTTGTCACCTATAACCTTCTTTAAGCATGAAACATGGAAAACTGGGTGCACTAGGGAAGATGAAGGAAGTTCCAATTTGTATGCCATAGTAGCCATCTTTTGCAACACCTTGTACAAACCATAATACTTTGGTGATAACTTATTATCCTTCTTAGCTTACTTCAGGGACATTTTTTTGTATGGTTGTAGTCATAGAAATACCCAGTCACCTACATCAAAACCTCTTTCACTTTGATGTTGATCTGCTTGTTGTTTCATTCTATTCTACACCAAAGTTAGGTTATCCTTTAAGAGTTGGAGAACTTTTTATTTATGCTCAATGTGATCTTCCACTGCTTGTGTTATCCTCTACAATTTCCTAGGCTGAGGAGGAGATTAAAAGAGGTAACCTCGAACCACTTTTAGCTCAGTAGCTAGCCCTACTGAGGCTGGGAGGGATCTCTCAAAGTTTTTTATCAATGAATAGCTTTAGAGAACAAAGTTTTTAGGCTAGATATGTATGTTTGTTTGTGTGTTTATGAATTTGGGATTTTAGGGTTTACTGGACTAGGGTTTAGAGTCAGTGATTAGGTCTAGGATTTAGGAATGGAGAGACAATTATAGAAAGGAGCTAGGCATCTAAAAGGATATGGTGTATTTGAAATATTGTCAATGTAGTATATATTAGAAAGTTTTGAAGATACTAATGAGCATATGTAAGTATGAGTTCATTAGATTTTAGAAGAAATAAACACAACTATGAATACCACATAAACAGAGCTTGAAATCAAGAATCTTGTCTATTGCAAGGTAACTCATATATAGAAGACAAATCATGTGAAGAAAGATAATTTAGCCATTAGAAACTGATAGAAAGATTGGAAAAGCACCATACACTCACAGAACTAGAGTTCTTGAAAAATAGCTACAACTGCTCTTGCATTAGTTGAAAAGGTCATAACATCTAAGCCTCCTCCACACAAGTCCAACCCTTCTCTCTGAAAGAGAAATGATACATATAGACACAATTTGACCACTTCCCCACCTTCAGGAGTCGAATTCCTAGGTGGTGTAACTGACTCCAAGATTCTCTCAACCAACAGGTGAGAGTGAGAATGTAAAATTCAAACACTTCTTGGAGACTTTGTTTAGGACTTTGCCTCCTTAATGAGGCCTATTAAACATAAAAAAAAAATCCTATCATGTACATTTATTCATGATTTCATCATATAACATCGAAACAAGTTCCATTAAATCAAGAGTTTTGAATTTGACCAAGTCAAACAGAAAACTAGGAAATTTGCAACTATATTTACAAGTCATGTTTTCAGAACACCTTGAATTTTTTAAAGTGACCCATAGGAAGGCTTTCAAAAATTCAATCTCCCAAGGTCACTCCAAAAGCGTAGCGCCCATCAAAAAGAGGTCCAGAACACTGATTTTTGGCCACTTTTTCCCATTTTTCTCAAAATTTAGGCCTCCTCTAGAAAATCTAAAGAAATGAGTTTTGAGAGGATGTCAAGGTCTTTCCAAAAATGCAAGCCATTCCTGATTTGAGTGCCTGAAGAAAAGGCGCAACTCCAAGGCGCTGCGCTTCTAGGACTGGCTAAATTTTTGCATAAGGAACTAAAATTTCCAAAAAACCAAAAATGATCAAAATTTCTTCAAAATTGGTCAATATATGTGAAATGAGGCATATTAAGCCCTCATATATGCTTCAGTAATCATCTCCAAGTTTCCTTTATCATTTTGGTCCTTTAGGGCTTCTTTGAGCTTGTTTTCAAGCTGTTTAACCTTGACATTGCAAATCATGTTCTGAACTTGGTAATGATGTGAAATGTGCCTTAGCAGCTGATTTTCTCTATTAGCCTTGTCTAGAAGCTTCTCCAAATGGTCATTGACCTTGTCTAACCAATACTCTTTGTCTTGATTGACTTCTAAAACAATTTCGTCCTCTAGGTGTAGTTCCTCATCTAGTAAGATGTGTTTTTCTTCTTCTTCTAATGCCTTCTTAAGCCCTTTGGTTCTTGGAATTTTTATCTTACCTTTTCCTTTTGTTTCTTCAAGCTCATTAATCTCCATGACTACTTTTCTGTTGCCTGCTTGCTGCAATATTTTAGTTTTCTCCTTTTCCATGATGAATTGTTTTGCCTTCAATTGAATATTTTCTTGTTCTAAGAATGAAATGATAAACCTTGATATTTCCATGTTGACTATAAGTTCCTTGATCTAATAATCTTTGTCTCTAATCATCTGCTACATGCTTGAGGTCTCATTTTCTGCTTCTAAGTGTTGAGGGATTTTATCCCCTAGGGCTTTTGGGTGGAACCCTAGCAGACTGAAAGTTGTCTAAACAAAGAAACATGCACACACACAGCCATTATGCTAGCAAAAGCTAATTCTAAGGTAAGAAGGACGTACCTCAGGTCCTACGTTCAGGTAGTTCCTCAAGGGTCCAAACTCTTCTTCACGTCCCTTTCGCTCCTTTGCCCTGCAAAACCAACAATTCCAAAGAATGTAGCAATATATGGAAAAAGATTTATACAAAAATCATCTTTATGTTATACAAGAAAGGAGTTAGTTATGAACTTGTAGACATCCATTCATACATGAAATTCAAACATGAACATCATTAACATAAAGAAGAAGCATATCGGGAATCAAGACGTGTTTCTTTATTAGACAAATAGAAAGTATAAAAAGAGTAATATCACCTGAGCAACCTCTGCAGGCTCCAAGCTCAGCCTCCTTCTGGATCCGTCCCGCCTCAAGCCTCTAGCATATCTCCTTCCAAGACTCACTCCAAGATGCCATAACTAAAGGATGAACATCAAATCACAAGGAAACAAGGGTTTCCTGTACAAATGGGGGAAGTGCAGAAGGCACAAGGGTCTTCAGACCTGATCAAGGGGAAATCTCAGTATAATATCCTTTCTCTCTCTTCTCTCCTCCCTTAGGCCTTCCCTTTGGTGTCTTTTTATACCAATTCCAAAGTAGTTTTTTAGTTAGGAATTGGTTGGGAACAATTGAGGCCACAGGCACTAATAGGTTATCAGTAGGTAAAACCCACGATCTCCGCCCGAAAATAAGGAGTTTTATATTTTTTTAAGTGTTTTAATACATATACGCGGGTTGGGTATATATGAACCCACGTATACACGCGTTTAACTCAGGGCAATGTCGCGTATAGGGAATAAAACACTTTTTTTTAGATTTTGGACCAGGTCTGGAAGGAAGGGTTGCCCTAGGCCATGAGTGCAGAATCACAAACCATAATAGTGAGATTTGGAGCTATAACAGATGCCCCCTAATATATGAGGTCAGAAGG
>APFE031579660.1:15499-39666 GCA_000404065.3 Pinus taeda | reverse complement strand
GTGAGTCATCTTTTGGGATCTTGATTAGTGTCCTCTCTCTAATAGTTCCTTCTTCCACTTGGAGAATGATGATCTCTTACTCATCCCTGGTCAAAAATAGAGAGGCAAGTGTCAGAGGGGAAGGTCCTGGAAGATTCCATGATTTTCCATCTTGCATTTTTGTCCCTACCATTTGTCCTTTCCTGACCATCGCACCCTACAGAGGAGCAAATCAGTATGCATCGCACCTTGTACACTCGGAAGGTGATATGCATTGCACCCTCTGCATTGAGCTTTCAGTATGGTCCAGTTTTGACCATTTATGAGCAGTTTTTAGTGGGGAACTTCTGGGAGATGATGTAATCAGTTGACCTTGTTCCTTTAGGCAGTGAAGCAACACTTTTAGGGACTTAGGAGCCCTCAGTTTATGGACATTTATGATTGGGGTTGAAGTGACAAGAAATGTCTATAACAATGCTAGATATACACTTTGTATTCGTCACTATCTCCATGTTGGGGCCTCGAAAATCACTCCATCAACACGGGGGAAAACCATTGGGTTCGGACCTTAAGACAATTTACATAGTGGGCCCGAATGGGGTTAATCGGACCAGTTTCCAAACGAAAGGTGATAGAATGAATGTATAATTCTCATAGTGGAGTGAAATAGATGGATTTGCAGTAATGAAGCAAATGAAAAACATATTTATTAATCCAATCTATAACCCAGGATTGTTTAACATTTATCTAGGTGCGATCTATAATGATTTTCTTTTAGTAAATGACAATATACATTGCACAAACACCAATGGAAATGAAAATATTTCAAGATAATTGTTTTTATTAAATAGTTAATCAAAATAATGTATATAACTCATATCACATTTAGAATATCAAAGAAAATTACTTAACATGTATTTAAAAATGTCAATGGAAGCATGATAAAAAATTAATACATGTAACATTGTTCTTTAAATACCATGTAATGCGCAATCTGAAAAGATAAATTCACTATTTATTTTTTAACAAAACAGAGGTATAAAGATAGAAATATGAGGTGCATGTTGTTCATCTCATAAAAGAAATAACAATAGTTTAGTCCTTCTCACAAACATGATTTCAGGAGTACAGAAATGCAACTCTCAAAATTATTTATGGAAATTCCTAAAACAATGTTCTAGTCATTCTATTGAGAAAAGTATGAAAGTACAATATTGTGAGCTTTCATAAGTCTTTCTTCATAAAATTCAGGACCTTAATTTCATACAAAAATTAATCTTAAATAGAAAAAATAGAATTGAATGTACTGTGCAGAGCGTTGACAGTAGCTGAACACATCCCTTCAATAACGGTTAAAGAAAAACAGTTTTTTGGTAGAATTTTTAGAATTTGATTTGTTGTCTTCATAGGCTTTGTTTGTTCCATCAGATTATCTAAATGTTTTTCCATCTGTTTGAACTGAACTTCTACTTATCAACAAAGTTTTTCTCTTCTTTCATGAACCTTAACATGGAAAACAAGAATCAATAAGTAAAAGTTAAATAAGACTCATAAGCAAGTTTCATTTGAAACAAATCACGATTTGTAGGAAAACAGGAAAAAATGTAGAGCTTAATAAATCCCAAACACAATCATCATGGAGAGGAATTCAAAGTGAGGTATGTGGTAAGAGAGGTGGACTTTACGGTCTTATTGCAAAACACAGAGATATCAAAATCATAATACTTGTGAATATCACAATTGTAGTTATGGAGTGGCAAGTAATAAGAAGTGGTCAAAAGACATGTGATTTCCGATATGTGGGATGAAGTGAGGGATGATGTGATGGTGATGTCATTATGACATGATAGATCCATGTGGAAAGATGATGTGGTAGATGATATGGCTGTGGAAAGGGTCTTATCACAGATTACAAAAGAAATGTTGATGAGAAGGAGAGGTTTAGTATTTTTTTCGAAGGGGGCATGAAGCGTTAAGTGGTTTGTGAAGGGAGGAGTTAAAAAGAACACGAGAGTGACACGTAGATATAGGGTTGGATAGTAAAAACCACGTTTTGGATCCCCCCTTTGAGAAACTTAAAATTGAGTGCTGGGGGGTTCGAAATCTTCTTTGTCATTAACCCTGGCAGGTTAGATCTGAGTCGTTTATTTAAATTGCAAGAAAGACCAAATCACAACCACTTTAAGACCAGGGGTAGAACTTATAATAATTGCAATAACTTTTTAGGCCGAAAATACTAAACATAAAATCCAATGGGGTCCTTCCCAAATCATATAGCAATCAACATTCGGAGCACAGGAGGAATGACTTCAGTTCCATGGATTTTATGATTATGTAGATGTAGGGAATTTATGAATTGACATGTAAAATCCTATTGGACCTGTGCTTTATCACATATCACAATCGATGGCACGTGCAACAAGTTTATGGAACTTGCGATTGATCAAACATGGGTTTTTATCAATTGGAGTGTATGACTATGTCGGGTTTGGGCTATCGCAATCGCATAAGAGATAGGTAATGCAACATGGGAAATGGTTCTTACGATTGCAGGAACACGATATTTTAATGAATCGCAGTTTATTTTCTTATTGGTACGGTCTAATCGCAATCACAAATCAGTGAGGGTAATGAGGCATGGCCTTATATGATAGTGGATTATGTGATTGCGATGGACGTGAGATTCTTTAGAAATGCAGTTAATAACTCGTTTGGGTTTGGTCTAATCACAATTTGAATAGGCAGGAAGCTAGACTTAACCCTTTGAAACTTTTTCTTATGTCAGTGTATGATGCGAGGTATGGCAGAGTTATAAAGTTTTTAATCTTCGGGAATTTGAAAACTCTCATTCATTTTGATTATAATTAAATAATCCATATTGTTTAATACTTAAGGTTTTTAAAGCCTAAGTATAGTTTTGGGCTCGAGGGCTATTTAAAATTTTGGTTTTTGGATAATCAAGGTTTTATACTTGGGTTTTAAAAAAGCGTAAGTATTAAACTTAGGTTATAGTTCTTTATTAACAATTTTTTGTTGATTTTCTATTTTTTAATTTTTGTTGTTTTTTAAAGAAATAAAATCAAAGCCTTTTTTAAGACTAAAGGGTCCCTATTTTAATATAATAAATTTGATAGGAAATTTATAAAATATTAAAATGTGGGTTGTTGAATAGTACAAAAATTGGCAAATCGCTAGAAGAACCAGTTATCTATGATAATGATGAATTTCTTCAAAGATTCAGTAAAAGTAATTTAGGAAGTGGAAACTATTTTACGAAACATTTAGATGAATAAAATTACTCTGAGTATAAAACTCATTAAATTGCAATTTCTTTTTTAAAAACATTTCGTGAATCAAAATAACCTATTTATTTGTATTAGTCATTAATCGTTTTATAAAAATAATGTATGGGGCCTTTTACGACTTAGTTTGCAGTGTAATTGTTTGTCATAGGTAGAGACATTGCTATCAACAAGTGTTCATAGCCTTGATAGCGTTACCTTTTAACCAAAAACAATCCAGTATCCTATAAATTTAAAAAAGATTTTTTTTTTTTTCCTTTTTTTTTTAATGTTAAAAAGCCATCTTCCTAGTTTGGTGACCAGATAACGAAAATCCCAGTAATTAAAATTGAAGAAGCTAACTTATATTGAGACCCCTTGTCTTACAATTAAAAATCATAAGCCATTACCTTGATTTGGTGTTCAATATGGTAATGTGAGTTTAATTGGTTCCCTATGAACATGTTAAGAAGGCTCGTGATGAGACCTCTTATCTTTTTAGATTTATTATATTTTAGAATTCCACTCTAAAAAAAATCCCTATTAGTGGATGGGGAGGATGATTGACTCCTTAAGGGTTTTGGATGACAAATCTAAGTTGAAAGTGCTTTAGTCATAACAAAGTCTTTACTTTTGAAGGATAACTTTTTTGATTGAAATTAGAGTAAAAGGATATAATTTTTTAAGGTTTTTTTAAAATTTTACAACTTAATGGAAAAAATTTCAGAGCTATATAATCTTTATCTAGTTTTCTATTTGGTAACCACTTCTTAAAAAATTCCTACATTGAAATTGAAAAAATTAAAATAACTTCAAGAGATGTTTGAAAAGTCAATAGAGTACTATTCAACATTTTATTGACAAAATCTGTAAAGGGAAAATAAGTTGCAGCAAGATGCACAATGGAACTGATATATCTATATATATATATATATATATATATATATATATATATATATATATATATATTATATATATATATATATTCCTCAGAAAAGAATTCCTTTACAATGAGCCCATTGACAGGGAGAGAATCCTTTTTCTTGATAAATCTTGAAGTATAAATGTAGATGGGCTTATCTGTTCAATAATCTGAAATGGACCATGCCATAATTTTTTGAAATTTGACATGCTTCCCTTTTTCTCGTGTGCTTTGTCACACTTAAGAACTAGATATCCAACTTGGAAGGATATTTGCATGACTGAACTTGCATCAAAATAAGCTTTCACCATCTATTCATGTTTGGTGTGTGTGAGTTTGGCCTTTTCCCTTTCTTCTTCTAGTTTTAGGATTTGTGAATTTCTTAATTGCAAGGAACAAGAAGGTGTTTCTTCCATAAATTGAACTAGGGTTGATGAAGGAAGAGCTAAATGTAATGGAGTGATGGATTCCTTCCCATATACTAATTTGAATGGATAAGTTCCTATATAGGCCTTATGAGTTATCCTATGAACCCATAGAGAAAATATTAAAGCTGTGTGCCAGTTTCTTTTATTTTCATCAACAGTTCTTTTGATTATTCTAAGCAGATTTTTATTACTGGATTCTACCAAACTGTTTCCCCAGGGATAGTGATTAGTAGAATATTTGAGTTTAAAACCTCTCCTAATTGCAAATGCAACCATACTAGTACCTGGAAAATAAGATGCATTATCAAATATAAGTGTAGAAGGCAAACCAAATCTTGTAATCATAAATTGATCAATAAATTCAATAACATATTCAGAATTGACTATCGTTAGTGGAATTTCTTCCATACAGTTAGTGAAGTAATATGTAGCAGTCAGAATATATATATATGATGTTTAGAAGAATGAGGAACGATCTCACATATGATATCTAGTCCCCATTGTTTGAAAGTTTGTTCAATGTTGATTGGATGTAGAGGCAAGGCTAGTTTTCATTATCTTCCAGAAGAAGTTTGGCATGTTTTGAATGTCCTTACATATGTGTCAGTATATTTGAAGAGAGTGCACCAGTAGTATCTAGCATGTAATATTTTGGTTCCAGTAGTATCTGCTCCAAAGTGTCCACCTGTTGGTCCATCGTGAAGTTCTTGAAAAACTATTTGTGCTTCAAACTTTTCAAGGCATCTTAAAAATATGGAATCACAGTTTCTCCTAAATAGCATGTTATCAACAATCCCATAATGACTTGATTTTAATTGTAAATCTCTTTTTCTTTTATGATTGAGTTTGAGAGGAGAATATCCATTTTTCAAATAAAAAATTAAATCAATGTATTGGGACTCGACATTAATTACACTTACCTTAGAAATGTGTTCATTATTGCCCATGTCTTCTTTGGATGGTACTTTGCATTCTCCTTTAAGAAGCTTTCAAAAACCTTTCCCTCTAACAATTTTGGCTGGTTTAATTTCAATATCATATTCTTGTAGAGCCATTACCCAATTTTCTCTCTTTTATCCTAATTATTTCTACATTAGTAATTGCCTCACTACTAGGAATGGAACTATTACTTTCATGTGTGTCTTTAAAAGCAAGGGTCTAAAATTATTTACATATCTATATACCACAAATGCTTGTTTTTCTACTTCTAAATAATTTAATTCGGCACCTTAAAAATTTGAACTGAAAAAAGAGATCGGTGCTTCAATTTTCTAATTATCAAACTGTGTTAAAACAATGACATAAGACATTCAAGAAGCAAAGGTATAAAAGATGAAATGATCAGAGAAATTTAGAGTATTTAAAGAAGGAACATTGATAATTGCTTGCTTCATTAAATTGAATGCTTGCCTTTCATGATGACCCCATTTAAAAACTACATCTTTCTTAATAATTTGTTGTAACAGAAAATTATTTTGTGAGAAATCAGGGACACACCTTTTGACAAAATTGATCTATCAAAAAAATGATTGCATGCTCTTTTTGTTATATGGTGGAGAAATTTCTTTTATTCTATCAGGGTCAGTATAATTTCCATTTGTTGACACAATGAATCCTAAAAGTTTCCCTTCACTAAGAGTGAAAAAATACTTTTTTGGATTTAATGAAATCCCATATTTCCTACAACATTCAAAAATTTGTGATAAGTTTTGCAAGTGATTATTTCTGTTCTTTGAATAAACAATAATGTCATCCAGATAAACAACAATTGTTTTGTTTAAAAAACATTTAAAAGCTATATCCATAGCTCGTTTGAAAGTGGCCCTTGTGTTTATTAAACCAAATGGCATTTTTTGGTAGGCAAAAGTTCCCCGTTTAGTTATGAAAGTAGCATTTAGATTATCATCTGGTTGGACCATGAATTGATTATATCCTAAGAAACCATCAAGGAAAGACATAAGTTTGGAACCAACAACTAATCGTAAAATATGTACCATAGTGGGTAGTGGAAAATTATCCTTTTGACTGGCCTAATTGAGATTCCTAAAATCTATATCGGATATCACCGTTTTTCTTCTTAATAGGTGCCATGTCGGAAACCCATCTTGAAGGTCTAACATGAAAAATGAGTTTAGCCTTAATGAGTTGATTAAATTCTATTTTGATTTTATTTTCTAAGTTAGGATGAATTTTCCTTAATTTTTGTTGGACCGGTTTATCATTTGATCACATCAAAATTGTGTGTTGAATGACGCAGGTGTCAAATGTTTAGAGATATTCATAAATCCAAGTAAATATATCATTATATTTCTTGAACAAATGAATGAATAATATTTTTTCTTCAGACGAGAGACCAAGTCCTAAATTGATATTCTAAGGTTTAAGATCTGTCCCAAGCTTTATTAATTCAAATCTCAAAGTTGAACTTTGTAGTTTCGAATTAGCAACACTATTAAATATATTTTTTAAATCATACAGATCCTCATGTTTTATTACATATTTGGGTATGGGATTTTCATTGATTTTAAGTTTTAATTTATCATTGTGTTCATCCTCATCGATTATTTGGTCATCATATCATTTTTCTAAAGTTAAGAAGTTTAAGATGTTTTAACCATCATTAAATACCCAAAAATTGGTGATATTTTTAGGAATGGACGGTCTAAATATTAAGTCTACAGAAAATCTATCGAGACTATAATCTTCAGATGAGATCATTTTTGATGCAACGTTAGCAAGAAGATTAGAGATGGCATTCTGAATCCTAGGAATAGAAAAAATGTTAAACGCTGAAAAATGTGAAGTGAGAGACTCATAATGCTTCAAGTGTGTAGAGATATAATCCATCATGTTTCTTACTTGTTTCATTACAATTTTTGAATCTCCAGAAACTTGAAGGTATTTAATGTCAAAGCTAATTTCTTTGTACATACCTTGGACCAGTGCCTCATATTCTGCAATATTATTTCTGCATTCAAATTCCAATCTGCAAGTTAGCATTTTCTTCACACCTTCAAGATAAATCAATATGCAACTTGCTCCTACAACATCACTTGATTTTGACCCATAAAAATATAATGTCCAAAATAAATAATTAACTAATGGTTTTTCTAGCATATTTACACATCTGGAAAAGTCTATCTGCGAAAATTTTTCAATTTTAGAATTTATAAATTTACTCAGAAATAGTGACATTTGTTCTTTAAAATTCTCAAAAAATGATTCAGTAGAGTAGTTTCCAAGAATGTTGTTATTCAAATTCAAGCTTCTGTGATCCATATTTTGATTATTTGAAAACATTTTTGGAAGAAATCACATTGGTAGATTTAGGCCAATGCGTTGCAAACCAACTATTATGGTTCACCATCAGGACAAGATGAAAAATCATATCATAGCAGCCAATTAAATAGGGAGTCAAGACCTTCTAATGGCTATAGGGAAAAGGGCTAAAAAAAGACTATTTTTGAGAGGATAGGAAAATGGGCCAAATTATTATTATTTATTATTAATTAATAATAAATCATATATTATATATATAATATATAGCGAGACCAGAGATAGAGAGAGATATAACTAAACAAAAATGACCCCCAGTATATAAAAATAATACGTCAAAAAACTATTATTCAAATAAAACAATTATTTGGTAAAAACAAAATAAAATGTAATATTAAAATATATATTAAATATCAGAATATATTATTTAGTTATAAACTAAAAAAGGAAAAATTAATTATTTGGTTATACATGTAATTTGTTTAATTAAAATTCTATTTTAATTTATTCATTAAAGAAAATAAAGTTAAATACAATATATTATCATTATGGTTGTGCTACTGCACAGGTGAGACCATCTTGTTCTCATGGGTAAAACTGCGTGAAAAGTCATGCTATTAGGGGTCCTTCCACTATGGGAGCACATGTCGTAGGGGGCAGAATCCCTTCACTAGTCATTTTAACCTACAACAATCATATGCCATGGTGAAACCATACATTTACTATAAATTCATTCATCATAACCCCTATATGGGGGGATCGAAAGGTTGTTCAAGGGATTCTCTTTCCTATGATATGTTTAGCCAACTTCATAATTTGTTTTTATCTTCTCTCAATTTACAATTTTTTTTCTAAGTTGACTAACAACCCCATCAGACACAATCCCTGGTGGCCACTTATGCCCACAAAATTTCCTTCTAATATGCCCAAATTTGAAGGAGATCCCAGGGAGAATACATCTACTCACATTACCACATATCATGTATGGTTTTTATCCAACTCTTTAGTGGATGATTTGATTAAAATTCACTTGTTCCAATGGACTTTGGCTGGGGATGCTACTAACTTGTACATTGAATTGGACACAACATCCTACAATGTCTTTTCTTCCTTAGCCCAAACCTTTTTGACAGACTTTCACTTTCCTTCATGGTACGATATCAATTCTAATCTCTTTTCAAAATTTAGGCAAGATGATGCCACATTGATTTTTTATCATATTCACAAATGGTATCATTAAAAGCGGTTGGTGAGAGCCAATCTTTCCGATGAGATTTTATGCAAATTGTTCATTCGATCTTTAAAGCATCAGATTGCCAAATATGTATCCATGTTAAGGGTTGTCACTGAGGAGAAAACTATATTAGCTACCTAGAAATTAGATTTGATTTATTCACAGTCGAGCACACTTTATGTAGTACTAACTAATTCTCCTAGGCCTTCCATTGACCCACCGAAACCTACTATTGGCCCACACGTTGATGGTGTGATTGGGCTCATTTCTGATTCCATTAGCCAACTTGCACCTCAACTTCGACGCTTGATCGTTACATTGCAAGCACTGAGAAGTGCAACTGGATCTACTAAATCACCTTCTTCTGAGAAGTCCAATGAAGTTCTTACGATGGTGTGCACACAACCTAAGAAAAACCAACAAATGTGTGGTAAAAATAAACAAAAAAATCAAACTACTAAGGAATCTTAACCAAATCCCCTAAGTGAGGGAGGGGGCACTAGTGAATGATGTCGAAAGATTAAATTCCCTTGTAAAATTTGTCAAGGCGAACATCTTACTCACAAATTCCCTCAGATAGATGAAGTTGATAGGCCTCTTGCATGACTGTAATCTACCCAACAACCTATTGTTTTAACTCATCGATTTCCTACACAACCAGAACAACAAATGGTTTCCCACCCTCCTTCGTCTCCGCAACATGGAAACAAAGGGCCATTTTTCAATACTACCAATAGTTCATCCATATTTATGTGCAAAGAAGATGGTAATGTGACCACACGATCCAAGTCATATGATTTTCCTAATTTGATTTATTCTCCTAACAACTCACCCACTCCACCTACTTCCATTAGAACTCTCACATTAGATAAGCAAGTGGAACCTATTTATTCCCCCTAAGATTTTCATCCGTAATGTTTTGATCAAAATATTTCATATTGAAGTCACAATTGCAAAAAAGCAAGATGCCCAAAAAATTGGTGGACTTATTGGTGGGTTTGTAGCTGGATGTTAAGAAAACAATGTTTTTGTTAAGAATTTTTATTTAAAAACAAAAAATAAGCGATGAAGATGATGAAGAATATATTGTTTTCAAGTTAGTTCAAAAGGATGTGTTTACTGTTCATGTTACTCATATTTTAGTCAGTCAGGAATGTGGTTTTTGGCCTATATGTAGCCTGATCTAAGTCATTGAGAGTGTTGGATTCTTGTGAGTCAATGGTTTTCAAGCAAGTGTACACCATCATTTTTGCAGGATTAATACATGTAGTTTGCATCTACTATCTTGAGATTATTGTGATATGATTTTGTGACAGTGTTTATTCTTTGTTTTATCATTAGTATGAATGTTATGTCTCCTTACTCCCATCTTAATTCTTTCATGTGATCATCTCATCAGTGTTTAATAGAATTCATAAGTCTTATGCTCTATTCTGATGAGATTTTCATGCTATGTGTTCTTTCCTTTGATAAATGAATTCATAAGTTTATGCACATTTTGATCCTTCCTTATATCAACCTTAAACCATCATGAAAACTCAAAAATGTCAATGAAAATACCTACCTTGCCCCTTTATATCTATGCAGTTGATATTTTGAAGCCCCTACCTAGGTTCCTAGACCTATTTACCTTGCTCCTGCAAACCCTAAATTCAGACCTACTGAGCTTTGAATGTCTAGCCTAAGATCTATCTTCCTCTCTAGTCACTCATTACCTGTGAGATCATAGATAGAGCCCCCTCTTATTTGGTAGGGCTAGCTACCATATCCAAAATTGGATTGAGGTTACCTTCATCAGTCTCCTTTCTAATCCTTGGGACACTTAGGAGTGCTAACACGTAACAAAACACACAATCCCTCTACCCAGGCCACTCAGCATTATACTATTATTAAAATATTTCCCGTGCTCCTTGTGCCATGTCTTCCCTAAAGGATTTTTAAAGTTGTCCGCAGAAGTGCATGACCTTGTTGTGTGCAATTGGTGGAGTTGGTCCTTTTGAATCAAACCTCATTACGTTCAATGTTGGCAAGGATACCATTTGACTTTCACACCAGATTTCCTTTCAGATTACTATGCATATATTCTATATTAATATTCATCGCAATTTGGTGGATGAAGGCTCTGCCACTTGTGCATGTCAGTGTCATGCTAGAAGCCTCTTAGCTCTCTAGCACTTGCCACATACAATACTACCCTTCAAGGCTTTGACATGCACAACATTGTACCTAAGATGTCTTTCCTAAGTTCTCCATTGAGATAGGGAAAAAAATGGTTTATGTCGATGTTGAAGGCGTCAACACCCCTTTGGACTATAACTTTCTCCTTTCCCATATTTGTTTTTATTCCATGACCGTAGTTGTCTCGTTTTTGTTTTTTGCACTTTCGTTCCTCGTGAAGGAAATATTGTTACCCTTGATCAAATTGGATATTGTATGCCACCAACCCAAATTTACGCTATGAGGAATTCAGTACCACTTGTGGGAGATAACATTGGTCAGTATGAGAGTGTTGGCATGGGATTCTTTAAAAGTTCATCCCTTATGGGTATTTTTCCTCAATTAGTGTGATATGAGATTCCTTCATCATCTTTGAAAGCTCCTATGCATATGATATCTTATGAGACCTTTGGAACCCATACACCTCCTAATCCTTGAGTGCTGTCTCATGATGCTATTGAAGTTGATTATGCTAGTGAGAACCCTCTCCCACCTGTTGCAGAAGGTATTTCCTCTCTAGGAGTCCCGTCAGTACCTCCTAATGCTAGTCTCAAACTCCATCATAATATGGAATATCATCATATTTATTTTCCACATGGGGTGCCCCTTTTCCTGTTCCAAATGATTTCCTCAATGAAAATCCCCCCAGACTATTAAACTTTGAGGCCATAAATCTATACATTGATATTGTTATGGAGATTATGCCTCTTTCTAGCTCTAATATATTTGATTCGAAACAAGTAAAGCTTAGAAACCAAAATATTGAATCAACCCAAGGGACACCTCGTCGGTGTTCCTTGGAAATTTCACCCATTGACCAAGTCAAGCGTTGGGATTTTGTTATCAAACTTGTGACTAAATTTCCAAGTTCATTACCAACTATTGAAAAGCATATTGTACCCCCTTTATGTCTTTCTCCTCCTTTATGTCTTCATGTTAAGTTTAAGAGTGAAACTACATTAGGTTGTCACTAGCATGGTCAACCTTTGCAGATTGGGAAGTCTGATTTCCTTTATTATGGCCCCACATTGGTGAGCCATATGGTCCCCTCACCCTCCACGACTTCGCTTATAGAAACCCTTGGCCTATCCATAAACACGGGCACATTTTCGCTTGACCTATTGGAATATGTTGTGGTTTTACATATTTTACATAGAAGTGTGATTCTTTATGTTTTTTTTCTTTTTTGGTTCATGATGCGAGCATTTGTCATGCCTTATTTATACCAAAAAAATAAAAAGTGTATGATCTTGTTTTTCCTTTATCCATGTTTATTTCTTTCATTATGTGATTTAACGATAGGTATAGTCTTTATAGATCATTTTTACAGGATAGGATGGTGTTTCTTATTGCAACATCCATTGGGCCTGAGGTATGATTCTTTCTTTGGCATATAGGGGTGGGTCATATTTCACTACCCTCATTGTAATTTGAACATCAGTGCCATCTTTATGCCTTAATTTCAACCCCATCAAGTTGTGACTTGATCCACTCTTATCTATGCATGTCATATCTTGGAAGTAGAGATTACCTATACATGGATTCCATAGTATAACAGCTCCTTGCCATTTTGGTGTCCATGTAGTTATTTTCTTCTCTTTTCAAAATTCCTCCTTCCGACCTGCCATGACCTAGAATCCAAGCCTCATATCCTCTTCTTCGTCATATTTCTAGCTTTACACAAGGAGAATTTCACCATTTTATCCATTGTGATTGCACTTTATATTAGCTTATTTTTGCAGATTGAGCCTTAGTTTCTATCTTCCATCGTCATCACCCACTTGGTCTATCATTCACTTCAACTTAGTATTTCAGTCTTTCTTGGAGCAATCGTTGTTATGAGTGGTCCTATTAGCCCACCTTTTGTCCTCTTTATTTCATGAGTAGTTCCATTATTATCGGAGCTAGGTGCTATCGCTTATACCACTTGTTCCTCCAAGAGGGGTTTCCTTTAACCTCTTTTCAGATTCCTTAATTTAGGTTAAATTAGTTGGAGGGTCATATACCGAGTATAAGTTTAACCATTTTTTGGACTAGGATAGACTAGTTACGAAAAAGAAATAACCTAGTATACTATGGTTAGGAGGTTCTCCTTTAAATACATTTATCTCTTTTTTGGGCTTGAGGGACAAATTTACGAAAAAGGAACTTATACAAAGATAAGGGAGGGAACAGTTATTTCCATTAGTCATCATACAACAACATTCTTTGTGTCACCCTTGAACATGGCACCTATGTTTGTCATTATCTCACAGTTAGGTATTAGCTTGCCTATGATTTGTACCATAGAAATGAGTTTGTCTACAAATCCAACTAGCTAATATTCTAGTTATATGCAATGTGCCTCGATGCCTCTTGCATCGTCGCATGATATCACATGGTACTGATTATTCATATTGGTTGTACAAGTTGATTATCTTCTTTATTCATAGGTATCTCCACATTGGAGCCCATTTCCTAACACAGAGACAACATTGCCCATTTACTTGCCATCATGGTGGTCAAGGGTGGGTGACGACGCTTTTATGAGTCCCCCCTAGTGGGGGTCTGGGGGAAGTGCTACCGAAGCTAAAAATAGATGTAAAATTGCCTTGTAAAATATTGTAATTTCGTAGTCAATCTGGGTCATTCATTAGGTGGATGATATGATGGTAGAAGTTTTGTTTAAGTTGGGGATTCTTTCCCTCGAAGGAAACCCCTAACTATATATACGGGAATTGCATTATGGCTGTGTACATGTGTATTCTGAGCGAGAAAGAGAGAGGATAATGTGTTAGAGAAAAGAGGAAATTACAGTGGATCTGCTTTAGGTTGTATCTCTTCATTTCACTAGATAATATAAAGGAAGGACTGGCTGTTTCTCCTTTGACGTAGCCCAAATTGGGAAAACCACGTATAACTATGACTCTCTTGTTTTATGTGTTTTTCGCAATATTTTATGTGTTACATTTCTCTGTAATATATAATTTTATAACAACTGGTATCAGAGCCAAAGGTCTATTTGGCTAATAAATTTGTAGGAGAGAAGGGTTACTCGTTCAGTGGGAGTAGCGGTGAAAGATTGTAGGTTTATCATTAAGAAATTTAACAACCAAAACTAGTAGTTGTGGAAGACAAAGATGGAAGATTATTTCTATTAGAAAGATATGTACCTACCATTGAGCGGAAAAAGCAAAGAAGCTGACGAGTATGATTGACACAGAATGGGATATTTTTGATAGAAAGGCACTTGGAACAATAAGGTTGTGCCTAGCAGCATTGGTAACCTTTAATATTTCAAAGGAAATGACAACATATGGTTTAATGCCGGAATTGGCCAAACTATATGAAAAACTCTTGGCCTCAAATATGGTAATTTCTTATCAAGTGTGTATTTAATATGAAGATGTGAGAAGGTGGACCTGTTGCAAATCATTTAAATGAATTTAATACGATTACCAATCAATTAAGTTTTGTAGGGGTAAATTTTGATGATGATATTAGGGCTCTATTATTTTTTTTCTCATTTATGGAAACTTGAAATGGTTTAGTTATGACCATTAGTAACTCTATCTCTAGATCTAGCACCTTAAATTTTGATGATGTAGTTAGTTGTATCCTTAGTGAGGAAATGCGACGAAAAAATTCCTGTGAGACATGAGGTAACGCTTTGACCGCAGAGACTAGGGGAAGAAAAATGGAAAGAGGAAAGAGCCAAGGATATGAAATTAAGTCAAGGAAAGGCTGACCCAGGTATAGATCAAGGAAAGTATGCTGAAAATGTAGGAAGAAAGGACACCTAAAGAAAGATTGTAAGTCTCAGAAAGGAAAAGAGTGAGACACATAACAAGAAAACAATCATGAAGTGAATGTGATAGGTGATGTGTTGCAAGATGCTTTGATTCTTTTATTAGAAAATATTATTGATGCCTAGGTGGTAGATTCAGGGTCCTCATTCCATGCCACTACTAATAGCAAACATTTTCATGATTATGTTCAAGGAAATTTTGGATTGGTTCGTCTGGGTGATGATAAAACTTGTAAAATCATTGGAATGGGTGAATTTTTCATTAAAAAATAGAATGGAAACAAATGGCTATTGAACAAGGTAATGCATGTTCCAGATATGAAGAAAAATATAATTTCAATAGGGCAATTGGGAGATGAAGGTTGTGTAAGTACTTTTACACATAAAACCTAGAAGGTCACTAAAGTATCCCTAACAATAGAAAAAGGAGAAAAGGTTGGTACATTGTATTTGTGCAATGATATTCTAATTTTATTAATTCTTTCACCTCCATAGGAGCAGATAGAACATTATGGCACCATAGGCATAGGCACATGAGTGAGAAGGGGATGAAAATTCTTCAATCAAGAAATTTGTTTCCATGTTTGAAGCTTGTTGATTTGGATTTATGTTAGAATTATGTTTATGGAAAATAGAAGAGATTTAGGTTCCTTTGAGTTGGGAAAGAAAATAAGTGAAAAAAATTAGAGCTTCTACATACAAATGTATGAGGACTTGCTTAGGTATCATCTCTTGATGGTTCTCATTATTATGTTACTTTGCGGGTGATATGGTGTACTATTCTGATGGTAGACTTGGGATTCATCTGTCAACGCGTTGATAATTTCATTCAAAAATCTTGTACCCTTGTCACTCATCAACACTTTCGGGCATTGAAACCTTGTTAAGACATATTTAGACAAGAATTTTGCAGTCTTAGCCCCTGTACAATCCTCTACAAGCTGTGCGTCCACCCATCTAGTTAGATATTCTCTCACAGTGATAATGTAACGCACACCCATTTTCTTTGTAGGGGTTGAAATGGTCCAATGAAATTGATCGCCCACTTCTAAAATTCCTGCAAGGATACCTAAGCACATAGTGGTAGCTCATCCATTCGCGAAGGTCTACCAGTTATTTGACATGCTTCACATGCCTTACAATAAGCCTTGGAATCCTTGTTCAATGTTGGTCACCATAGTCCTGCGCACAAAATCTTCTCTATAGTTTCTTTACCTGCATAATGGCCTCACGTAGCTCCCCATGAGCTTTGATGAGAATGTTATTACGCTCAAAATCTAGCACATATCTCTACAATATTTCATCTGCACCCATTTTGTACAAATTTCCAGCAATGACTAAAAATTCAATTGCACGCATTACTAATTCCTTCCTATTCTGACTTGTATATCCTTCTGGTGCCATCCTTCTAGTTAACAAGTGAATAATATCTGCAAAATGGTCATCTACTATGAACACCACAAAGAGTTGTGCATCTAGAAATCCTTCATCCAAATTACGGGGTTCTTCGCTTGTTTCAACTCATGACAGATGGTCAAGTCGAGAATTCAACCTCCCTGACTTCACAATGTCTTCAAAGTCATACTCCTGAAATAATAACATCCATCTACAAATTTCCCCCCAAACACAGGCTTGTTGACCAAGTATTTTAAGGCATAATGATTTGTATAAATCTTGAAATGCCCTCCTAACAGATAATGCCTAAATTTTTGTAGCGTGTAGACCATGGCCAACCCTTCATGCTCAGTCAATGAATAATTTTTCTCAGACTTCAACAACATTATGCTTACAAAGGCTATAGGATGATCCATTTCTCCTTCATCAACGTGTGTTAGCATTGCACCCGATGCAATGCAAGAAGCCTCCACATGTACATGAAAATCCTTTATCCAAACAGGGAATGCCAAGACTGGTGTAGTTACCATATTTTCCTTCAACACATCTAAGTTGTGCCAAATTTGTTCATCCCAACAGAATGTCACATCCTTCTTTAGCATTTTTTCCATTAGCGTGGTAATTTGAGCATAATATTTGATAAATTTTATATAGTATCTTGTATGTCCCAGCGTCCACGCAACTCCTTGACATTCGTAGGCACCTTCAATTTCACAATCATCACATTCTTTGCTGGGTCCACCATCAATGCTTGCTTGCACACAACATGATCCAATAGGATCCCAAAAGGAACACACAATATGAATTTTCTCAAATTTAGCACGATCTGGTATCTACAACATGTGTCCAACATAAGGTACATATTTTCTACATGGTGCTTCACGAAGCCATACACCATCTAGTAATCAAAGTACACTTCCAATAACTTATGAATTAACTCCTTGAACGATGTTATGACTATGCGGGAAAATATCGTAGGCGCGTTCTTTAATCCAAATGGCATAACAATGTACTGAAAACAACCCCACTGCATCGTGAAGGTCATTTTTCTTGTATTCTCTAGCAGGATCTTGATTTGATGATACCCCTAAAACTCGCCAGTAAAGGAATATGCTCCTACCCTCCCACATTGTCCAACACTACATCTATAAATAACATTGGAAATGGATCATCAACACATGCATCATTAAGCTTTTGTAGATCTACGCAAATCCTTATTTCACCCATTTGTTTCTTCTCTTGAACCACCATTGGGTTCACCCAATTGGATTCTTCAACAGGTTCTATGATGCCTACTTCCAAAATTTTATCCAAATCTTCGCGAACCTTTTCCTTATACTTAGGGTTAAGGTTATAAGGCTTCCATTTTAATAGGCTTCACGTCCAGCTTTAATGTGATCTTCATAACGACAAAATCACTAATTATGTCCTTTAAATCCTAAAACTTAGTGGGGAAGAGATCTTGGTATTCACAAAGTAATTCAGAAACATTATCTATTGTAGCATCTCCAATTTTCATGAACTTCGGTTCTTCTTTAGTGCCAATGTTTACTTGCTTTGTCTTCAAAGGAGGGAAGATGTCTAGGTTCTTTATTTGTGGGCCTTTTACTTCGTGGTTCCCTTCTTCATCTAGAATATTGATATTCCTTGGGTCTTCTTCTTTCTCTTCAACAGTCACATTATAGAATTCCAATGTGTGGCACAGTTGGGTGCTCCAGTTTGGTTGGGTCCATTTCATATGTTCTTTCAGTGTTCTGAAGATAATCGCTTTAATATCTTGTAGTGCTTCCTCAATCCTTACAAATACATCTTCAAAGTTGAGAGTTTGTAAGAGCCCTTCCTTCAATACATCCCATTTTGCAGTGCCATGGAAGAGGTCCAATTCGAGATACCAGTTCATGGGGATTGTATCGAAGGTATGAGAAAATATGTGTACCCATTCTAGCTATGGTTCTATCTCCAATGCCTTATTCCATTTTTCTAGGTGATCGTGCATATTATTCTTTCCATTATACTTCTCAGTCATTATAGTATTAGCATTCCCAAACCATAGCTTCATCATTCTTCTGTAATCTCGCCATCCAACAAAATTATCCTTATGCATACCCCACCATCATGCAAGCATAGCATGCAACACCAACTCTAATGCTTGAAAGTAGTCGTCCTTAGGGACTTCACGCTTAAAGTCATCTAAAAACATATATGCATTATTTAAATCATCATAATGAGGTAACTTTCTTATCTCTGACAAAACATAGTGCAACGACGTTTTCAGCATATTACATCACAATGTAGAAACTTCATGTCAACGATTATGCCAATTCTATAATTCCTCATCGGAATCAGAGGTGCAGGAACTCTCCTGGTCCCATGCAATCCATCCATATGCTATCAGATTGATCTAGTCCTGATATCGCATTGTTATATTATAGATTTGATCTAGCTCATCGTCACTTTTGTCATAGTCATGCACTGGTTCAGCATAGCTTTCTCTTTCTGCAGGATCGAGCAGTACTATAACTCGAAGCAATTTTCTTTCAAGTTACATTGTCCTCTTCTGCAAATTAATGACGCCATTCATATTAATAGCCCAGTCGATTCCCAGGAGCATGTGGTAAGGATTAGTATCATCGAGAATTTCTATAACTTCAAATTTTGCTATGGCACTAGCACCTTCAATATCAATTGTTACTCCACATAATCATCCCATGGGGATGATTTCCTGTTGATTCGCCATCCTACGCTGAATGGGAGACCACTGTAGCACATGTCTCCCCATCCTTTCCCATGTATGTTTCGATAGGACATTCACATCGGTCCCCAAATCCAAGATGACCTACTCCATTTATAATCGCCTATTTACATTGTTAGCCACATTTCATGCCCTATTCGTGCCTTATGCTTACCAATATTCCTAACTGTGCACTGCTCCGAGGGATTCTTTTCTTTATTAGCACACTTCTCTATTAAGTCCTACAATCCTTCCATATCGTTCTAGTTGCACATTAGCTTTATGCAAGTTTCTAAAAATACAGTAAGTATGGAAGAATCGACTTTTTGAGTCGCACTGATTTCCTGTGCCTTGTCCTGGCTTCCTGAGGTGGATGCCTCAACGAAGCTTTTCTTAGCTTCCATGAATGTTTCCTTCACATGATTAAGGTCGAAGGAAACTTCTTTCTATGGAGCTTTTCTAACCCATCCATCTTCTTTAGGTTGTTTAAATTTATCAACGCCAATTGTCATTCCACTTCTCACCACAATATTAACACTTTGATCTTCCTCACGGGGCTCAACCCTCATCATTTGTAAATTTTGTGTAGGCTTTTCAGGCTGTGTTTTCTTCTCTTACATCTTAGCTATCAACACTGGACATTATTTGATAGCATGATCAAATTGCCTACAATATTGACACGATGGGTGTGTTGGATTAGGGAAATCTCGCGCGAAGTTCCCTAACTATCTACAGTTGTAGAAAATAATTTGTCTGCAACCTCTACAATTTCCTTGTCCTCTGCCCTCAAAACTTCCACGAGCTCCTTCAGTGCCTTGATCTAAAGGCCGAGTCTCTTCTTGCATATGATAAGTAGGTGTTCTTTCCATCATCAGCTCATAGCTTTAGCAGTGGCACTCATCATGGGCCACAGATTTACAAAAATTATAGAACAACTATTGGGGTGTCTAAATGACCTTCTGAAGTAAATGGCAGTTACCCATTGCATGTTATTGAGAAACCTCAAAAATGGTACACCATAGAAAATCCCCCATACTCGGCCTTGCTGGTACTTCTCACTGCAGGGGTATTCACCCCCCTCCTATAATATAATTCGCATATACAAGACAATTATCTTTATCATGCCGGTGGCCCTTCCTCTTCAAACACCAAAATTCTGCATGCATGTTGGGTTTAGTCTCCTTGTCTTTCTTTAAACTCTATAATTCTAGGTGTAGGCTTACTAACTATGAATGGATCTATTGTACCCCTAGGTTCGTATCTTGAATAGGTGATGCATGCAGCCTCATCGTGCTTTCTAGGGCTTCTACCTATGTTTCCATCTTCTATTTTGACATAGTGATTCCCAAATGGGGCAAAAGAGACATGATAAATTACTCACGATGCTAGCTATCTATGATCTCCATGTTAGCTTGTCTAATCTGGAACTTCAACCTCTGATCAAAGTCCCAAGGCGTCTCATGAATGTTCACAATGATTATTTAAATTCAATCACCAACTATGAGTCAAATTTAGGCTTACTAAACACTTTTTTCAAAGTCGTCTTAGTATTTGTTAGCGTTTAGAGAGAATTATCAATGCAATACTTAATGTACTAGGTTAGCACACGATCTTGAAATGTGGCAACCAACTATGCCTTATTTGTATTGTCATCGATGATTTTTTGTGCTATCCATATAATGTTAATAACCAACTAGAATTGATTTAGATCTTCGCTTCCTACTCCCTTGAAGATCGACATCTTCATTGCATTCACCATGTTGAAAAGTGGTGCTGGAGGTGAAGGTGTGGGTGAAGGTGTATGTGGTGGAGGTGGAGTGGATCTAGGATTTGTTCTAGGAGTTCCTTGAGTTATTATCTCAACAACACTACACGGTGTAGTCTACCTGGCCCCTTCATCGTGACTTGAGGGAGGTCCAATCGATGGACTATTCTCTGGTCCCGATCCTTCACAGTTTCTAAAGAATCTTCCACTTTACATAGCTCTGAACATCAAGGTAATGGTATTACCCATTTTTCACATAATAACATTTTAGTCCAATTATTCAATGATCTTAAATACTTATCTCATGGTCCTTTAAAGAATATTTGCTCTGCTTCGCTATAGCTGATTGATGTATCAAATGAAATTTCTGTACCGAATCCTCCCAAAATTCGGTCTAGCCAATGATCGACAACCCACACGATCTTGTTTTTAGAGGCCTCTAGTCATAACACTAATTTTGGAGTGCACACTATAGGTCTATCAAGCTTCCACCTTCCTTGAATGTATGCCAATTTAGCTAGCCACTCATATAGTTCAACTGGGAAGGTGAAGAAGAAGATTTCATGTATCTTTGCATACAAATATATATTTAAGAAATCATTCTTCGACAGGATCGAATTCATGTTTTCTTGATCCGCAAACTCATGAATCTTCATATCTCACTAATTTTCAATCTCTTTCTTAGTTGAATTCCAATGATGTGACATCACACATCTCTTTAAGCAGAACCAAGTCCCGACAACGGAACCATTTGTTGGCTTAGGGGGTCTTGACCCAAGTTCAAAGTTAGTTGTGCCAACCAATAAAACCCTACACTACTGGTCCTTTAGGAAGCAACCTATATAGTGCAAGTTGCAGTCTCATCCGAAGCGGTATGGGGGCATGCAAGAACCAAGCTTCTGCATCTAGAGACTAGTGTGATGTTTTCCAGCACCTTGTATCTACCTCCGCACAGATTGATAAACTCTCAGGGCATATAACTTCAACTCCATTAAAGTTGCCTTTAGATCTTCGCAAAGGTCCATGATCAGTCCTTGGGACCCTTAACAGTTGATTTACCTACTTATGCCCTTGAAAAAGTAACCCTAGATCATAGTTCACGTAGATATACTTTATTTGTAAGAAAACATAAGAGAAGTGATCTAAAACTTTCAAAAGTGGCTAAATCATTATTCAATCATTATTTCATAAATCATGTCATTCATCAAAATCATATAACATAAACAGATACAAATGGAGATACTCAGTAATTCTATGGAAAAATATCTTTACTAATCTTCAATTCATTGATTACAGACTCAAACTACCATGTGCATACATTTGCAAGGGTCCATGCACTCAGTTGTTGACTCTACCCAAACCTCCATGCACTGCTCTATGGAGCCTTCCCTTCTGTACTTAAGTGTAGGAAGCAGATATTTCTTGCCTTAGATCCTACCCAAAACCCCTTAATGAATGCAATTCTCTATCTCTTATTACTTTCCTACCTCCAAGACTCCCTTAGACTTCATCTATTTATAATATTTATTTATACAACACGATGTTCCATGGACCATGGGAGAATCCAAAAGTTGACCAAAAATAAGGGGCTAAGACCCCTTTAACTCTATCTAACTATCCTCTCCATATCCATTTCATGGAGACTTTACATATTTCATAGAATTTGTTACAAAAAATGACTAATTAATTTTATTCTACCCCTGGGGACCCTATCCCAACAGATATAAACTAGGAAGAAGTGGGAGCTAACCATGAAAGAAGCGATGGCCTCCTTGGTACATAACTAGACTTGGGACTTAGTCAGGTTTCTTGTAGGTAAACAACATTGCAGAGCAAATGGTTTTACGAGGTAAAGGAAGAATATGGAGGTAGAAAAAGGTATAAAATTATACTTTTGGTGAAGGGGTTTGCGTAGAAGAAAGGTAGAGACTTTGACGAAATATTTTCTCTTGTTGTTAAAATGAAAGAACAGATCTATATGCAATATCCACACGGGTATGAGGTAAAAGGCAAGGAGAAACTAGTGTACATGTTTAAGAACAACTTGTATGGCCAAAAATAGGCTCTAAGATAGTGGTAACTAAAAATTCATAGGTTTATGTCTATCAAGGTTATACTAGATGTCACTTTGATCATTATGATTATCTAAAAAGGAAAAATGATGGAAGCTATATTATATTGTTATTGTATTTAGATGACATGCTTGTTGTAGGGCCTAATACACAGGAATTAAATGTGCTCAAGGGAAAACTGGAAAATTCTTTTGCAATGAAAGATTTGGTTATGGAAAAATAAATCCTTTGTATCAAGATAACTAGAGATAGGAAAAATTGAAAATTAACATTGTCTTAGAGTGAGTATATACAAAAGGTGTTGGAAAGATTTAATATGCAAAATGAAAAACTAGTTAGTACACCTTTCGCTAGCCATTTCAAACTAAGGAGAGGTGTCCCAAGACTAAGGAAGAGATATATTATATGTCTAAAGTTTCATATGCTTCAACAGTTGGAAGATTAATGTATGCAATGGTTTGCACAAGGCTTGATATTGTATATGCAGTGAGACTTGTAAGCAGGTACATGAAAAATCCATGCAAATAAAATTGGATGAGAGTGAATATTATTCTCAGGTATTTTAGAGGTACCACAAATCAAGCATTATGCTTTGGTGGTTCAAACATTTCTCTACAGGGATATGTTGATGCTGATATGGAAGGTGATAGATATAATAGGTGGAGCACCCCGAGGTATTTTTTTATTGTAGGTGGAACAACTATAAGTTTGGTTTAAAAAATGTAAAGTGTTGTTTCACTTTCAATGACAGAAGCAGAGTATGTTGCTTCTATAGAGGCTAGTGAAGAAATTATTTGGTTAGAAAGGTTTATGGATAAATTGGGTAAGAAATAGGAGATGGGAAGGTTATACAGTGGCAACAAGAGTGCCATTCATCTTGAAAAGAAATCAACATTTCATTCCTTCACTAAACATATATATCTCATGTGCCATTTCATACAGTCAATGTTGGAAGATAGACAACTGAAGTTGGAAAAGATACACACTAGCTAGAATCCTGCAGATATCTTAGCAAAATTTGTAACCAAGGAGAAATTGAGATTCTACTCAATTTCGATTGGTTTTCAAATATGATGATGA
>APFE031579660.1:0-14967 GCA_000404065.3 Pinus taeda | reverse complement strand
ATTTTATGTGTTCCATTTCTCTGTAATATATAGTTTTCTAACAGCTTCTATCAGAGACAAAGGTCTATTTGGATGATAAACTCATAAGAGAGAAGGGCTCCTAGTTTAGTTGGATCAATGACAAAAGATGGTAGGTTTAGCGGAGAGAAATTGAATGGCCAAAACTACCAGTTATGGAAGATGTCAATGGAGGATTATTTGTATTAGGAATATCTCTACCTACCATTGAGCGTAAAAGAATGAATATGATGAGTATGACAGACACAGAATGGGAGATTTTAGAAATAAAGGCACTTGGAATAATAGAGTTGTGCATAGCGGCGTCGGTAGACTTTAATATTTGAAAGGAAATGAAAATAGAGGGTTTAATGTCAGAATTAGCCAAACTATATGAAAAACCCTCAGCCTCAAATAAGGTATTTCCTATGAAGCGTTTATTTAATTTGAAGATGTCAAAAGGTGGACCTCTTGTTGATAATTTAAATGAATTTAATACGATTTCCATTTGGTTAAGTTCTGTAGCGCTCAATTTTGATGATGAAGTTAGGGATCTATTATTTATGTGCTCATTTATAGAATGTTGGAATGGTCTAGTTATGGACATTAGTAACTTTTTCTCTAGATATATTACTTTAAATTTTGATGATGTAGTTGCTTCTATTTGTAGTGAGGAAATGTGATGGAAATTCTCCAGTGAGACATCAGGTAATCCTTTGACCGTAGGCACTAGGCGAAGAACACTGGAAAGACGGAAGAGCCCAAGATATTGGATTAATTCTAGGAAAGTTAGACCCAATTCCATATTAGGAAGAGTGTGTTGGAAATGCAAGAATAAAGGACACATGAAGAAAGATTGTAATACTATGAAGGGAAAAGAGGGAGACACACAACAAGAAAACAATCATGAAATAAACATGAAAGGTGATGTGTTGCAAGATTCTTTGATTTTTTCATTAGAAAATATTATTGGTGCATGGGTGGCATATGCAAGGGCCTCATTCCATGAAAAACCTAATAGGAAACATTTTCATGATTACGTTCAAGGATATTTTGGAGTGGATCTTCTAGGAAATGATAAATCTATAAAATCATTGGAATGTATAAAGGTTTCATAAAAAAATAGAATGGAAACCTATGGATATTAATGGAGATAAGGTATCTTCTAGATAAGAAAAAAAATCTAATATCAATAAGGTAGTTGGGAGGTGAACATTGTGTAACTATTTTTACACATAAACCTAGAAGGTGCAGGTCACTAAAGGAGCCCTAGCAATAGACAAAGGAGAGAAGGTTGGTACATTGTATTATGCAATGGTATTTCTAATTCTATTAATTCGTTAACCTCCAAAATAGTAGATACAACATTGTGGCATCATAGGCTTAGGCACATGAGTGAGAAGGGGATGCAAAATCTTCAGTCAAGAAATTTGTTGCAAGGTTTAAAGCATGTTGATTTGGATTTCTGTTAGAATTGTGTTTATGGAAAACAAAATAGAGTATGATTCCCCAAAGTTGAGAAAGAAAAGCAGAGTGAAAAATTAGCGCTTGTGCATATAGATGTATGAGGAACTTCTGAGGTATCATCTATTGATGGATCTTGTTTTTATGTTACTTTTATTGATGATGTAGCCTGAAAAACCTAAATTTATAGCACTCAAAATAGATCTACTCTATTTGACACTTTTAATAAATGGAAATATTTGGTTTACAATGAGATAGGAAAGAAGTTGAAGTGCCTCATATTATACAAAGGAGGAGAATTTCATGGTAAAGAAATTGATAAGTATTGTTTAGAGCATGGAATGTAGAGAGAGAATACAGTTCCAAGAACACCACAGGAAAATGGTGTGTGAGAAAGGATGAACATGACAATAATAGAGCATGGAAGGTGCATGAGATGGCATGCAGGATTTCCTTTACAAGTTTGGGTAGATGTTATAGACATTTTTGTTTATATAATAAATAGAGGGCCTCCAAGTTCCTTGGATGATGGTATTCTAGTGGAGGCATGGATAGGTAAAAAGGTAAACTAATATTTTTTAAAGACTTTCGGTTGTGAAGCCTTTTTCCACGTTAATAAATAAAATAGAACAAATATCGAGGAAAAATCAAAGAAATGTACCTTTATTGGATATGGTGTTAATGATTTTGGTTACCTCTTTTATAATTATCAAAATCAAAAAATAATTAGTAGTAGAGATGTCATGTTTAATGAAAAAACTTGTAGTCAGATGTAGGAAAAAAAACAGGAAAAAGAAATGAAATAATATAGAATGCTTGATGAGATCACAGAAAAAGTAAAGGTGTTTGAAAATCATACTAATCGAAAACCACAACAATAACAGTAACCAGAACACCAACATGCACCTCCAACACCTAAAAGTGGTGTCGGAATAGCAACTAGGATAGGTAGACTCCATGGATGATACTCTCCTTCATTATATTCTTTATTCTTGCTTATTCTGGTGAGCCAGGATGTTATGAAGAAGCAATGCAGGTAGAAACTAGGAAGAAGTGGGACCTAGCCATGAAAGAAGAGATGTACTCCTTGGTACTATTGGCTTAGGGTGTCTTGACCCATGTTCGGAGTTAGTTGTGCTAATGAACAAAACCCTACACTACTGGCCCTTTTGGAAACAACCCACATAGCGCAAGCTGCAGTCTCACCCGAAGCAGTATGGGGTGGTGCAAGAACAAATTTTCTACATCCTAAGAATAGTATGATGTCTTCCAATACCTTGTATCTATCTCCACGCTGATCAACATAATCCTATGACTCATCATTGTAACTATGTTAAAACATCCTTTTAGGCCTTCAAGAAGGTCCAGAATCAGTCCTCGGGGACCTTTAGCAGTCGATCTACCTACTGATGCACATCAAAAAGCAATCCTAAATTCGCGTTCGCACAAATATATTTAAGTCGTCTGTAAACATAAGAGAAATTACCAAATTCTCTGTGGAAATGTTTAAACATTCATTGTGTACATTGTTAACATTGATTTAAGATAATCACGTAGCATTCAATCAGTATTTCATAAAACAAGTTATTTATCAGCATCAAACATATACGAACAAAAATACTCAAGGAATCTTCTGAAAATTGTCTTTATTGATCTCAATTCATGGATTACAGACTCAAACTGCACTGGACACACAACTACAGGGGTCCACGCACTCAGCTGTGGACTCTGCCTCGGCCTCTGCACACTGAACTACACAGCCTTTCTTCCACTATCTAAGGGCATGAAGTAGAGATTCCCCGCCTTAGCTCCTACCCAAGACTCTTCAATCAACCCAATCCTCTATCCTTTTTCCCTCTAGTTCTTCCTTCCTTTTTCTAAAACTCAACTATTTATAGACTTTTTCATACAATTCCATGGTCTGCAGGCCATTGATGAATCTCAAAAATTGACTCAAAACTTATCCCAAAAAAAGAGGCTAAGCCCCTTTGACTCCTATTCATCCACACACTCCGCATCCAAAAATCATGGAGACTTTGCATCTTTTACAACATTGTACCAAAATTTGGGTTATCTAACCCGAAACTAACCCAAGGGACACCATCCCAATAGGACCCCAACAAAAAGATCCTGACTCGCCATCGAGTCACTTTGTTGGCCCCATGATCTTACTGTGAAGATACCAAAGTTCCACCTGGATCACTGCAACTTCAACAAAGCTCTGTGCTACTGTCTGTCAAACCTCATCGACCAATTTTTCAATGGTTGGTCCTTCTACTTCTATTCTCATCATCTGTTGTGTATGTTGTGGTACCTTGAGTTTATCTTGAATGGAGATCACGATATGATAAGCCTCATCCAAACAAGGCTACAACCTGGCCTTTAGAAGGGCCTCTTTATTATGTGCTTCCTCTAGCTGTGTGAGTAGTTTCTTCCCTTCCTATAACTTGGCAAGGCACTATGTTGGTTCTAAGGTGTGTGTAATCTCCTTGACCTCATCATATTGGCACTACATCTCCCTTACCTCTATGTTTAATTTCTATAGGTTCGGATCCTCCTACATATTGGTCCATAGCTCCATAGCCTAATAAAACATTGTTGCCCAGTTAGCAACTATGGTGTCCAAGATAGCCATACCCTCCTTAATTGTGATTTCATGTTTCTCCCGGACCTCAAGCGAAGTTTTGGGATGCAACTTCAACTACAACTCTGCAATCCTCATGTTGAATAGAACAGCTACTCATCCAACTTCTCCTCTAGCCTCATGCACACCAGCAGCTAATTTTCTAATTTTGGATTCATCTTATGCATCCTCCGAGATGTGAAGTTCATGCACTGTCTTACAGGCCTTCACTGCTACTGACTCTAGACTTGAACTACGTGCCTGTAATTCATCCTTTACCTGTAGAGCCTGTCTCTTCTCAAAGAAAATTTGTTCATTGTTGACTTTGTACTCACTTATGAGGTTGAGGGCCACTGCTCCCTTGTTCTCAACTCATCTGTCACCCCCTTATGCAACGCATGGAGGGTTTTGAGGAAGAGCACCGCTATATTCAGTCCTATATTCGTGATTATACTAAGTACAATATGATCCTTGGCTGGCTCTGTGCGAATGGACCTGCCTAGAAATGGTATAGTTCTGAGATCCAAGGTCCTTACTAGCTCTGCTACTTGTCTTGTCCTAGGTGTAAGGCTCACTTGCTCCATTCTCGCTTGTCCAACGCACACTTGTATCTTGCTTGTTTGAATCTGCAGCTTGCATAGATCATTTTTGGATTCTCCCTAGCATTTGCATGTATTGGTCTCAAACTGTTGTGACACTTCTGTTGTTATATCCCTTACTTTGTTGCCAATCTCATCAATATCGCTTCCTATCAATACCATGTGATCAACCTGAGTTTTATCATATTTCTACTTTTTGCGTGTTCCACCCTTCTTCTCCTTGCCACATTTTTTTAAAATAAAGGGGGTTCCTTGCCCCTCATCACCTCCTTCACCTTGGCCTAAAAGCTCATCTTCCTCTATCTCTGGTGAAGGTGATTTATCACTTTTCTGTGACTCACACTGCTCTTTTTCTGCCCGCTCCTTAGCATTGCACTCTTTCTCTATGCGAGTGTTTTTTATAGCTTCCTTCTTTTTCTGTTCTACTACGGTATGCATAGCTTTCAGAGTGGCCTCCTTTCTTTTCTACGCAGCTAAACTTTCCGCACCCATATTTGTTCAAACATCGAATTCTGATGTAATGCACCACTCTGTAGGCCATTATCCTACGATCTCCTACAAGTCCATTTCTAACAACGAATAGGGAAACTGGTGCCATTTCTACTCTAGATCCTTCCACGCTTGAATATAGACTCTATGGAAGTCATCCTTGAACACTGCGTAGGCTAATAGATAGGTGAAAAATGTGGGGGACAACCTTGTACATTGATTGATTACCATATGGAGAACCATTTCCACATGAGTCCAAAATATCTTTGTTTCTATAATCTATGCGGCATCCTCTGTAGACCATAAAGAGGTGAATTTCACTACCTATGGCAATCCTTCCACAAGAGGAGTAAATTGGCTATCCTCTGACAATCTCCATGTAATGAGCACAATTGATAGCAGTAACCAAGTGTAGTGGAATGGCCTGGTTTCCTCCTAGACCTCTTAGTAGTTTGCTTGGAAATCCTAACAAAGGTACTTGGCCCAATTAAATTGTACACCTTTCGCACACTATGTAGCAAGTGAAACTATTGGCACCAGAACTTCGTTCACGCAACAATTTCTCATAAGATTTCTTGCTAAACTTTGTGCAGCAAACTAAACTGCCTAGCCTAAAATAGGGACAATGGAATACCCTTGTGAATTCTTGAGGAGGACGTATTCCTTCTTCATCTTATCTAGAAGCTCTTTCTCCCCATTCTTCCCTCCAAACGACTTGGCAAGGTTCACGCCTTTGTAAGGAAACCACATAATTTTGTGAATCAACATGTTCGTGATGGGGATAGGCTCTCCTAGCCATAAGCACCCATCTTGTACCAGCGTGAAGATCTAGTGCACACACATTTTATTGATGTTAAAGTGGTGATAATGTGGCACTAGTAGCATTTTCAACAAACCCAATTGATCAACTCTGCAGACCCATTCCATCAGCTCCAATGTTGTAACACTTGTTTCTTTGTAATAGATCTTTCACATATATTTATCCATCGCCAAAAGTAGAAACTTAGTGTGGTCCATGAGGTCCCAATCCTCCATCTTTAACAATGAGATCCGTGCAAGCCAAGGACCTTCAAAGGGGACCTGCTCAGGGAGCAGGGACGTGGACACTGTAAACTTTCCCTTCCATGGAGGGATATACTTTGGTAGCCTCATCATGGGTTTCACCCGTTAGGCATCAATATCCACCATTCCCTCGAATTCTTCCTCCTCAAGGTCTACTACTCTTTTTGGTTGCTTATCCTTTTTATGATGTGCCTGTGTTTTGGTATGCTTCCTCAGCGACACATGCACCGACACCTTCTTATGCTCCTCCTTCGTGGATTGTTTTGGCTTGGTTGGTTGTTTTGCTTTGTTAGGGGTGTGCTTCAGCATAGGTGAGCTCAACACCGTAGGCACATCAGTTGGAGCTTCCATACTTATAACTTCTGGGGCTACTGCATTAGAGAAAGTAACATCACCACCAATAGTTTTAGCAAAGTTTGTTGCAGAAATTTTCTCAAGAATAAGCTGATGGTTTATGTTAGGAAATTCAATAAGCAGTTGGCTCACAACTAAATCTTCCCAACCTTGGTTATTCATCCAGTGAAGGCTATAATGCTCAACTGTAATTCTCAGATAGCAAAGTGTTTTCTTGCAGATGAACATGCCATATTTATAGAGTTTTTGAATTCAAACTTGACCATTTCCCCCAAATTATGATTATAAATGCTTTTTTGCCATAAAGTCTTCAAATATTTTTTCCTTAATTGCTACCACCCCACTCTACTTAATATTTTTCCAGCTGTCATGTCATGAATAGTAAGTCTAATGTTAATTTTCCTGTTGGGTTCTGCAGTATCTTACCCCATGGTGCAACTTCCTAGGCACAACTTCAATTATTGCATCTTCGTCTCTCTTTGTGTAGCCTATTCACTACGTTGTCCTCCAACGTGGGCAGTGTAGTTTATAATCCTGCACTCCCTTGCAACTGCCTGGAGCACTAAGATTATCTTGTGACCATATAGTCATTGCATAAGGTCCCCTATATACAATTTGAACCTACTTCCATTCACTTTTCCCCAAAATGGTTCCCCATTCAGCTTCGTGAGCTGAACTCCACCACCATCTATCATTTCCTTGACAATATATGGTCCTAACGAATGCATCCAGAATTTACTCAGAAATTTAGTGAACTTACTATCATACAACAAGAAAAGATCATTTCCCTTGAATGTGCGAAGCTTGATATGGTGATCATAAAATTCTTTTTTGTGTTCCTGTTGTACTTTTTTTATGGAATCCTACCAAAAATCGGTCTTCTTCGAGCTCCATTAGCTGCGTGAGCCGTTCCTCCAAGGCCTTGTGATCTGCCATGTCCATCAAAGCTTCTATGCGCAAACTAGGCACAATTTATTCCATCATCATTAGAGCTCTCATCCCATATACTAATCTGAACGACGTTTGTCATGTCAACTTCTTACAAGTAGTCTTATAACCCCATAGCACTATAGGTAAACATACATTCCATTCATTTTGCTACGTGTTATAGATCTTCGTCAGCACATTCTCCAAAATATTGTTAAAATCTTCAACAATAGAACTGTAATTTCTCAGTCAACGCATTGATCATTTCGTTAAGAAAGTGCATACCTCTATCGCTCATCAACACATTTGGGCATCCAAATCTGGTTAAGACATACTCAAACAAAAAAAATTCTAAGGTAGCCGCTATACAATCCTGTTGAAGGCTCGAAAAATCAGGTGTACAACAAGGGGGATAACCACCCAGTTCGGACCTTAAAGCACCTCCCTTTCCGTTTGGAATAGTGTCTCCGACTAGGGATGATGGGACCAATTTCCCAATATGTTTATGATGTGTGTACTAACGGGATGATGTTTTTATTTTTGGGGTTTTATGGGCTGAATGCTTGTTCTAAATCCAATCTATCCTTTAACTATCATATGCAATCTATTCTAATGAAAGAAAACACCTGACTTTAAACTATCCCGGGAGTGATGTTTCACTTATGTGATCTAAAACAATTTCTAACATCAATTGATAATATAAATCATGAAATCACCACAATAAAAGAATCCATTAAAAATGATTGTTTCGTATAAAAAGTTAGCCAAAACAATTATGAGAAACATATCACATAAGACTTATTCATATACTCAGCATAAAAAAGTAAGTTATCACCATATAGAAGTGCAACACAACTAAACATTCAGATTTTCATATATCAATAACTGAAAATAATTTATCGCTTGGCACATAAGTAAAAAGTAGCAGGAGATAGAATACCATTGGTAATAAGTTTTACTCATGAGCTACAGCAATATAGATTTATCTTCAAATCACTCAACATCCACTGAGAGTATAAAAGTGCATTTCAGTAGCATATATCAAACTCATATAAATCAATGGCTCTTTACTTCTCTTCTTATTGATTGGACTTGCTGCGATTTATAGATCTGCAGCTTTTCACTTCTCTTCAGCAATCTTATATGGCCTCCTCTTCGTCAATCTTTTATACTCAGTAGAAGAGAATTCTTCATATGGCTCCCAGCTTCGCGGAAATAGCTACTGGCTCAGTTTCGTCTACCTCTGGGGGCAAGCTCCTACCCATATCGTTAGTGAAGTCCTAGCTCCCACTATCCATGTGGTCTAGGCCTCACTTGATGAGGCTTTGAACTTCTTTGAAAGTGCCCTAATCTACCGATTCAATGGTTTTTGGCTGCAACTGACAGCGCTCCATAGTTGGATCTTGGAGCTATGGAAGCCTCTAATTTCTGATGCAATTAATATCTACCCCTATGCTAGGAATTTCTTTATAGTAAATTTTGAAAACCCTGAAAGTAGACAATGTACTCTAGATTTTGGCCCTTGGTTTTGGGAAAAATCAGGGCTATTCATGAAGCCATGGAACCCATGATTCAATCCCTCAACAACAGTCATAACCTTAGCACCCGTTTGGGTGAGATTTCCAAACCTACCCTTGCATCTCTGGAATTTCTCTTCACTAAAAGCCATTGGAAATGCAATTGGGAAATTTTACTGTAGGTGCCCAGAAACAGAGGAATATGCCAGAACCACCTATGCAGGCATCTGTGTAGAAATGGACTTCAGTGCCAAATGCCCAGCTGAAATACACCTAACAAGTAAAGACTATGTGTGGAACTAGAAACTTGATTATGAAAGTGTTCTCTTCAAATGTCGATCCTACTTTGAGAGAGGCCACCTAGCCAAAAATTTCCCAAAAGCCTCCCAGAAAAATTCTACTAGGAAAAATCACCACAGATCTACATGGTGGGAAGGATCACAAAAAGAACACTACACTATCATCAAAGAATAATTCTCTCGAGAAAAATCTGAATCACAAGAAATTGGGCAAGAAAGAAACAAATCTCAAGACAAGCAGGGGGAAAGCCCCTCCCAACAACAAAATAGTGATCTCGACAAACCCTCAAGCATCAAAATTTATGAGGATTCAAATACCACACAAAATAAATATTCATTTAACAACAAATCAAATCTCCTAGACCAAACTTCTTCTTTGACTATCTTTAAAAGGATGAACGCAATTGACCGTGAAGCTAAGACACCAATGTCCCAAGAACCAAAAGAGACGAAGGAGATGCAAGATAAAGAAAGTTGGATGACTGTAGAGAAAAAAAAGAAAGCTATAGCACCAATATCGCCAAGAAAGATGAGGAGCCAGACAATTAGAAACTAAGAAAATTATAGGTCTGATAGACCGATTTGGACTCAGTGGACGTTAACCACCACCATCATCATCATCATCATAAAAAATAAATCTCGTTCCATTCATTTTATCAAAACCTCCTCAGTGGGGGACAAACTGCACGTTCTGAAGAATTGTTTTTGATAAAACTTTGGACCCCTCTCCAATGCAATGAGAGGGGTTTAAATACTACTCTATTAAATCTAAAAATAAATATTACAAAAATAGATGAGGAGGTTTAAACGACCTGCCTCATTTTAAGCAAAAAAGAACTAAAATAAAACTAAATTGTGTCTATGATAAATCCTATATCTGATCCTTTATATTGCAAATATCGAGCATGGGTTTCAAGAGCGTCGGTTGGCTGACTTCAGCTTTTAACTATCTTGCAAATACGTTATTGGCGAGAGCTAGAACTATCTTCTCGATAGAGGTTGTGAGGCATTTCAAGGCCATCCATTGGCTTTGTGGCTTTACCAGGTACTGCTAGTATGTGTCCCAGTTTAACCTATTTACCTATTTAATCGACTCTGCCTTTTCCTCTATTGTTTGTTTCCAATTTATTTGAAGCTGTTGTGCCTTTGGGAGGAAGCTCGAGGTAGTCTCTGATATCAAATTGGCCTTGTGCAAATCTTCATTTATGCACTCAATGACACTGTTTGCTGCTGTCGCTGCCTCTTCCATCACCTATTCTACTTCTTTAAGCTGAGAATACCATTTCACAAATAACATTTCTTTGTGTGATTCAATGATTCTAGGCAATTCTACTCTTTTCCCTTCTTCTGGTCTTTGCCAATTCAAGAAGTCTGAAACCTTCTTAAAAAATTGAATCATAATCAAGTCGTAAATCTACGACTTGATTTGTAATATTATCGCTCATTTCACAATGGGAATTCCATTGCGAGGTCTTCTGGCAGAGTATTTCTTCCTATTGCAAGAGCTAGGCATTAAGAGCAAGTGCTTCTGTGATAAACTCCCCAATTTTGGGATCCTCCTTATGTAGTTCTATCATAGCTTGTAACTGTTCTTCTTTATTGGCCAAACTGCTTTGATGATTCAATTGCATTTGCTGGAAGTCCTGTTGGAGTTTTATTAGTTATGTTTCTGCTTCTTGACTGATGCTGACTTGTTGTAGTTCTTGTTCTAAAAAAAAGATCCTATTCTCCTTCTCTTTTAGTAGCATTTGAACTTCTGTTGCTTTATCAATTTTTTGCAGAAGCGTATGCTCCTACGATCTAAGAAAGCCTAGTTAAATTTTTCGATGGGTCTATGTTGGGTCCTTCGAAAGGATATCCAGAGGTTCATCCTCTGGAGTGAGCATAATATCTATTTTTCTTTTCTTTCTTTGCCTCTTGACAACATCCTTATGTCGTGGGCTATAAAATACGTCTAGAGGAGGAATCTCCTCTATTTTTAGTACAATTTCAGATGATGGAAGAACAGGAATATGCTTCATTTCCTGAGTATTAATAGCCCCTTCTACCACCATTTCTTTGGTTGTCTCTATTATTCTTGTCAGTGGATTTGTGCTCTATTCCTCAGTGTTGATTAACTTATTAAAATTTTCCCATTCCCCCTCTAGATCCACTACAAGTGGCTTTGTTGGATTTGTAAGGGGAGTGGGAACTTCAGCTTGTTTTAGGGACAAAACCTGCTAGTCGAGCTTTTCTATAGATTGAGTTGTGTCTTTAATTCACCCCTCACTTCTACTATGTTCACTCTTGGGCTGATCATCTGAATTTTCAATTGATTCTTTTTCAGAATTTGATTTATACTTCTCTTCATTTGAACTTCCACTTATGCTTACACTTAGAGTAGGCTCCCTTATTGTTTCAATGAGAAATTGGTCCAAAGGTACCTTTGTTAACCTCTGTTTTCTATAATTGTCAAACATTTGTAGTTTTTCTTGGTTAAAATGTATTTGTTACATATGTATAACCTCTCTAAAAGTTTTCTTCTACAGAAAGACATCGTCAAATGGATCTTCTTTATTGGTAAAGACTTTTATTTTAACCATTGTAGTAAAATTACTTACAACGCCAAAGGGATAATACTGCCTCCCCAGGAACTTTGGTAGTTGTAAACATAACATATTATCAACCTCTTTAAAAGCATGACCAAAGTCAAATAATGCGAAAGATTTGTATACTACAGGAAATTGAGGCCAAATGGCCTTTCTAGAATCTTTCAGTACTTTGCTCATTCCCCCAATGCCACAGGTCTGGTAGGCTATTTGACTAGCCATTAGCTTATTAGGGACGTAAAAAGAAAGCACATGGAGTGAAGCAATCCTACCAAACACCCTAATGTATGTGAAAAACTCCTCTCCAAACCACCTTCCCATAGGGAGAATGGCAACTTCAGCATCTGGGGAAAATCTTGGGGTGTCTCTATTGTAGAGAATTTTTTTGAATAGGGAGCATAACTCTATGACAAATATTGTATAAATGTGGGATGAAATTGGATTCCCACAATAATTTGTGATAAACCTTAATGGGAAGAGGATTTTGTACTGTCCACTTACATCCCATGATAAGAAAATCAGAAACAAAACAAATGGCGTCCATGATATAGGCACTCAAAAATAATGGAGGGTAAACCCTTGAAGTAAAACTTCTTTTAATTCGATATCCTAAAATAGTAGAGGCTAAATTATATAACAAAATTTGGGCCCAATCCATTATGGTGGCATTGGTAGCACATCCAATAGAGGTAACCACTCTAATGAAAACTTATTGATGTTTGTTCTCCCAAACAATCCACACAACATTGCAGTGGTAAAACAATGAGGAGAAGAAAGAGAGGCAGTGGTGTACATACCATGTTTATCCTTCTTTAATATTTCATCATTATTTGACCAATGCTTTCTGCATTCTGCCAAGTCTTCATTCTCCTAGCAAACTTTTCTACAAACTGCTTGTCGTTGCTAGCCTGGGGTTCTGGCAAGTGATACATATGTCTCAAATTGTTTGGGGTAAACGATCCCATGACTTACTGGCTAGTCACCTTAAGTTCCCTAGCAGATTTATTTATGTGATCTATAATCCATTTCACCATATCAGTGTAGGGGAGTATCTTCGGCCTTGCAGCAATAAGGTGTAGAAACGAGCATGCAAGCTCAATTAGGGATGCTTCAGAAGAGCCGCGTCTGTTAACTGTAACTGTAACCTTCATAATTCTTGGGTTTTCCTCTTTTAAAAATTTGTACATGTCTTCCCAGGTGGATATCCTTGCATCCCTAGTACAAGTGGTGTCTATGAATAATCGATTCATTTCTGTTTTCCCAGATGCAGGTGCTTTGCCTTCCTTCCCCATTTCATCGTGTATTACACTCTGCATACTCTTCCTAAAAATTGCAAGAAGAGAGTGAGGATATGATAAAGATGATAATGAATATAGGAAAAATTAATAGAAAGACAAAAATAAGGTGATGAGAAAGCTTTAATTCTAAATCATATCAAAAGGTATCACCTTGCATCAAATGGTCCTTTACGCTGATGCGAATTGTCTTTTAATAAATGACCACTAATGGACTGTTAAGTTAAAATTTAATGTTCATAACTTTTGCATTGAACAACAGAAAGTACTATCCTAGAACTCTGAGCCCTTTGATCTACGATAATAATGATTTTGTGATTTTCTTCATAATATTGCAGAAATCAATATCACAAAAGCTTCTATTGTTAAAAATCATCATTTTTTCGGGCAGCTATGATATGCGATTTGCGAGAGGATTATCACATTTCACAATATTTGGGCATTTTACATAAAGTAGCATCACAGAATTTGGAATTTGTGATGCAATGAGGCTATAAAACTTTGTGATCTCACGTTCTCGCGGATTGCATTTTCAAGGAGTTACTTTTATAAGGGATGCCCACTGTGATCTTTTGCGATTCGATGCTATCATTTTAAAAGTGGGTTTCTCAAAGCTTATCTTAATATTCAAGACTTTCTACTTATAAATATTTTCTTAGGTCTTGTGGTCATATAGCACCTTTTATAAGGAAACTCATAGTTTGTGATCTTTCATGCATTTGGAGTATGAAAAGGTAGATTTACATGTTTTAGCAAGTTCCACTTTGATATCTTGTTCTATTTTAAAACAAAGAGGAAACATTAAATGCTAAGATTTGAATTTTTGGAATGGTCCCCATTTATTAATTTTATTGCTAACACTAATAAAAAGGGGGGTTGTTGATGGTCACGACAAATCCTTAACCGGTTGTGCTTCTTCCCATCTAGATATTTTGTCACGTTGATAATATAGTGTACACCCATTTTCTTTCTAGGGGGCTGAATTGGCCCAAAAAACTCAATCGTTGACTTCTCAAATGTCTGCAAAGACACTTGAGGATATAGTGATAACTTGTCCCTTCGCGATGGTCTAGAAATTCTATTACATGCATCGCATGCCTTAGAGTATGCCTTTGAATCCTTGTGCAATGTTGGGCACTATAGTCTTGCACGCAAAATCCTTTGCGCAGTTGCTTTGCCTGCATAATAGCCTCTTGCAACTCGCACATGAGCTTTAGCAACAATTTTTTCCCTCTCAAAGTATGGCACATATCTTCACAATACTTCATTTGTACCCATTTTATACAAATGTTCCACGATAACTGAAAAATCGGCCATGCGCACTACTAGTTCCTTATTTTGTTGACATGTATATCCTTCTGATGTAATCCCCATAGTCAAGAAGTGAATAACGTACGCAAAATTGTCATTTCCTATGCACAAGCCTTCCTCCAGATTACTAGGTTCCTCTCTTGTTTCAATCCATGGCAGATGGTCAGGTCCTGCATCTAACATTCCTGGCTTCACAATGACTTCCAAGTCATATTCCTAGAATAAGAGCAACCATCTGCAGATCTTCCCCCCCCCCCAAACCCCCCAATATAAGCTTGTTGACCAAGTATTTCAAGGTAGAATGATTTGTATACATTTTGAAATTCCCTCATAACAGATAGTGTTTGAATTTTTGTAGTGCATAGACCATGGCTAGCCCCTCGCATTCAGTTGTTGAATAGTTTCTCTTGGCCTTCGATAACTTCCTGCTTGCAAAGGCAAT
>APFE031579652.1:0-41188 GCA_000404065.3 Pinus taeda | reverse complement strand
AAAAAAAAAAGAAGTTATAGAGAAAATGCCACGATGACCTGTTTGGAGCAGTAAAACCCTAGAATCCAAAGCTCTAATACCAAATGTTATGAAACTAGCTCACAAAAAGATAGGAAAGATAGATCAACGCTTTAGAATTCAGCCTCTTCAAGGGGGAAACCTCATTTACATTACACAAATGAACAGTTCTTGGATGATACAAATGACTAAACCACCCTTCTATGTATAAGAGTCTAGGGGGTCACAATATAATCAAGTTGACATAACAGTAATAACATAAGGGCTCAACAATAACAATAGTGTGTTTCTATGGGGCACACTAATAACAATATGGGGACAATAGGGGCACAATAATAAAAATAAGGGCTACACTATCAATAGTAATGGGAGAATCACTAGTATTAGGGACCTAACAAACCCTCTATTGTGGTTCATCATCAGGGAAAAAGTGGAGTACCTAATATAACATTAAAAATATATGGGTGGAGATGCTTTAGAAAAATCAAGGAAAAAAAATTGATCCGTTAGAAATTTGAAGAATAAAATAAGATAAAAAAACCAATAAATATTGTTTAAATACGTTAGAAAGTCAAAGTAAAATAGATAAATAACTAAATTAATAATTTAAATGTTAAAATAAATCCTAATAAATTCAAACCTCAAAATTAGAAAGTAAAAAATAAATATGAAAGGATAACATTATGGATTAAATATTAGAAAAAAGGAATAAATAAACATAAAAGGAAGTCAAGAAAAAATAAAATCAATAAATAATTCAAATTTAACTATATCTTAGTGAAAGTTGTAACCTATATATATATATAAACATTATTATTGTATATGATATACATGTATGTATATGTATATGCATATGCAATCAAAATATAAATAAATCAAATCAATTAACTTTCACCGTAAAAAAGGAAAATAAAATATAATATTAAATAAAGGAATCAAATTATTAAAATGTAAAATCCAATTAAATAATAATCAAAGGAATTCTAATATAAAAATGGAAAATACCTTTATATATAAATAGAGATGGAGAAATAAAAATACATAAATAAAATTAAAATCATAACAAAAATACATAAATAAAATGAAAATCATAAGAAAATCTAGGAAGGAAAAGCAGGGATCCAGTTGTTGCTTATTTTCCAACCTTCGTCCCTATTCAGATTGTTATGACGCTTCTCAATTTCTATAGCCTCTTGGAACTTCCTATGATGGAAGTGATCAATCTGGGCGATATCCAAGGAATCCTTAATACATATGTGGTGTTTAGTGTTAAGCACTTTCTCTACTAAGGCAGAAGACCGGGATCTATTATGCCTAATGTCGGTCGCGTGCTCTTGGATGCTTTGCTTGATAGAATGACTCATTTCTCAATATAGGGCATTCCACACAAGAAAGGGACTAAGTAAACACATTTCATATCTTTAGGGTCAATATGGTATTTGAATGGCCTTAGAGAGCTTCAGATAGTGTTGAGAGACTTAAAGGTAGCATGCACCTTATTCTTACTAAGAATGTGTGCAATCTTGACAGTGGTCCCAAGAATGAAAGGAAGATGTACGTAGTTAGAAAAATCAGGGGGATCCCTTTTTGGATTAGGTCCAATGCTAGATTTTTGAAAAGCTATGAGACCTAGGTGCCTACTATAGCCATTATTTTCAAAAACTTCAAGAATATGGGATATTTCACTTTCAAAGTATTTCTCATAAGAAATCCTCAGAGCTTTGGTTGCTAGAGTGTTGAGAACATTGCATGTTTGAGCGGGATAATGATGAGAACGTGCATGAAGGTATTGCTCAGTATGATTTCTTTTACGATAAACTTGGTGAGAAAAGGAACCACCCCTTTTTTCAGAGATAAGCACATCAAGGAAAGGAAGACTACCATTGACCTCTATCTCCATTGTAAACTTAATTGAATCAGATTGATTGTTAATATGAGAAAGGAAAGAATCCAGTAAGCTAGGCCCATGACGCCAATTGATGAAGGTATCATCAAAAAATCTCTTCCAAATCTTAGGGTGGAGAGGGGTAGAGGCAAGGGCTTTAGTTTCAAAGTCTTCCATGAACAAGTTCGCAACAACGGGAGAGAGTGGAGAACCCATAGCTACTCCAAGTGTTTTCTCATAGAATTCATCTTGGAAACTAAAGAAAGTAGAGGTAAGGCAGAGACCAACCAACTTGGAAGTATCAGGATCGATATTGTGATTTATAACCTCCATAGCGTTATTAATGGGTATATTAGTATAGAGAGAGACGATGTCAAATCTCACAAGAAAATCATCAGGGTCAATTTTACTACCCTTAAGTTCCTTAACAAAAGAAGTTGAGTCCTTAACAAAGGATTCAATAAGGAAAACAAGGGGCCTAAGAGTTTTAACTAAGAACTTAGCAAGAAGATAAGTGGGCCCTCTTATTGTATTGAAAATAGGCTTAAGGAAAACCCCATTTTTGTGGATTTTGGGAAGCCCATAGATCTTGTGGGTGATAGGGTTTCTAACGATAAGCTTCGTTTTTAAGGGGCTAGGGAAGTTACTAGAAATAATGGGAAGAGTAACCTCTTTTGATATTTTCTTAATAGGGTTGTTGTTTAATTTTATATAGCTACCACTATTAAGGATGTGATCCAACATTTTGATATGGTAGTCAACTTTATCTAGGATTGGTGTAGCCCCACCTTTATCGGCCTTAAGAATAACGACATTAGGGTCATTATTCAAAGCTTTAAGAGTCAAAAAATCTTGCTTAGAAAGGTTTATTTTCAACGACCTTAATTTTCTAAGAACCATAGAGAAATCTTTCCTAATGGATTCTTTAATATTATTCTGCAAGTCCTTGATCCCAAATTCAATATTGCAAATAATATCTTCAAGAGCCATCTCCCATACAACCCTCAACCGCAACTCGTCAGAGTGTTGTGGGATCTTTATACATGGTCAGGCTTGTGATAGATCATAATCGCCATACTAGAGTGTGGGTTCCACTCATATATCCTCCCTCTGACACCAGTCAGAGTGAGATGCATGTTTCTATCTCTGTTGATGATCTTGTTACGAATAATGGACCTTCTTCACATGTTGTAGGTACACATATTGCATTTTAATTCCTCTTCAAACTTTATGTGTTTATGTGCTGAAATGTTTTTAATTTTTAAATCGTCTTTAATTGATGTGGTTGAATTTAATGCATATATATATATATATATATATATATATATATATATATATATATATATATATATATATATATATATCTATATATATATATATATATATATATATATATAATATATATATATATATATATATATATATCCATATATATATATCCATATATATATATTATATATATATATATAATTATGTCTATGATTGAATACCCACAGTAGGATGAAGATGAGGATCACAGTGCAATGTTGATCTCTCCAGGGAATGTCGTTATAGCCAATATCACAGTTGAGGATGCTAAGGCCAAACAAACATAGATCACACGAGAGATGGATAAAATCTTTGTTAGTTCACTTAATAGGCATTGTTTTTCTTTAATGCTAGATAGCATCAACAGGTTGATCGAGACATACCTGAGGGTGGGCCCACAAGAGCCACCTCTTATATTCCATACCTAGGATTAGGTGGTTGGAGGTTAGAGACCCAGATACTTGGAAGGTGGTGAAAGACACCACTAAGAACATTGATGTTCGTGGGGAGTTGCTTGACATCCCTATGGACTGTCGTTCTAGAAATGTTAGATTGATTCTGCTAAAATATTTTAAGAATGTTGATGCAGACCCTTTTGTTTATGATCAATTCATTGGAACTTGGGGCCAGTTCCCCTACCATGACCTAGTAACCATTTACTTTGCCAAGAATATATATGTGGATTTTGTTCTACATATGAGGGCATATTACACCAGCATCGTATCTAAGTTTTATGGACCCGGCTTGGGACATAGTTATGAATGTGTTGGGGCTCGTAGGGACCCTGCACATGTAGCACCACCTTCGAGATTGTTTCCACAACCATATCGAAGCATGGTGTTGCCAATGGAGCTAGAGAAATCATTGCAGGTTAGCATTGAGACTATGCATACCATTGTAGATAGCCTATAGAGGACATTGTACACTGCGCATGTCACATTGCATGGGGAGATGAGAAGACCACGTTAGTTGCGTCGTGGCCCACCAATTACATTACCTGATAATTCATATCTCGATTGTCTACAACATGGCCATATTTTTTCATATGCATGTACATGTCATGATAACATCCATGACACTTGAAGGGTGCAAGACCCATATGGCATAGACCATGTACATATATACAATTTTTTTGACTCTTATTGTCAAATTATACTTTATTTATATTAATAAGTTCATATCAAATGACATTGATATTAATAATTTCATTATAACATGCATGCACAACCCAACTACACATATGAACTTTTGAGGTCATCCAAGGGAGCAGCTCACCAACCAGAGAAACCTCCTCTAGTGCATGATTCCATGGCTCAGTCTCCTCCACCTCCACCTCCACCTCCACCTCATAACACTCATGTGGAGGAGAGTCACTAAGTACAACCACATGCACCAACAGTCATGGAAAGTTTTAGGGGCTTATATTCGTAGGTGGGCTAACTTTCCATGATTTTTCCAAAAAAAACATTCGCCAATTTCCATTTTTTATAAAAATGATTTGCCCAAATTTTATAAGATAAAATTATTTTACCTTAAAACTCAACAAATTTATATAGAGAGTATATATAAAATCATTATGAATTTAAATAATTTTACAAATACATCAACAAACATTTTATATTTTGCATATTAGGGACTAGTGATATTCACCAATGTTTTTAATCTTCAAGATAATTTTCTATCCTTAAATTTTTCCCTGTGAGCAATTGAGGTAAAAAAAATTATTCCTAAGATCTCAACATCTTCTTCCTTTAAGTTACATGTATGCATGCTAATTAATTTGTAGACTAATTATAATTTTCCTTTTCCATTTTCTACATAGGTTGAGATACAAAGTGTTGTCGATGCTACAATTATGTGGTTGCACAAGTGGGATGCTAGGTATGGAGGAATTGAGCCACAGGTAGGGGAGAACCATACCCATATTGATCAAAACCCCATGCCACCTAACTTCCATTTAAACTTGACTGAGTCACAGGTAGGGGACTAATTAAATGCATAGTTCAAAATCATTTATTTCTAGATTGTTTATTTTGTACAAATAATGTTATAATATGATTTGAATTTGAATGTGTTATATTGCAATATCAGATTTTGGATTCTCACTCTATGCAATGGAACACACATAAGACTTCTTGAAGTGATACTTTCTAGAGTGGACCATAGATAGTTTCTATATTTCAAGTCCATTTCATAGGGCACATTCACATATGATGTACAGACTTTACATATTTTCATACATGGACAATTTATGGATTCATTAAGATTATTTCAGTTTATGGATGCTTATTATTTTAGTTTGTGGATGTTCATGTATAATGTAATTTATATATATTTTCTATGGAAAATTTATTATCATACACAACTAACAAGATAAAATTTTGAGTTCTCAGGAAATAAACTAAGAAAGTAAGTACAATATTAGACTACGATCAAAGTCACTTTGATACTTAAAATAAACTAAAATATATGTTCATGGTTCAATTAAAAAGCACAAATAGGATCGAAATAAGTTTTAAATTCAATTTTAAAATATGTCTTCAACCAGTAATGTTCAACAAATAAGTTTTATTAAATTTTATTTCTTTTGAGGCCATCTACAAGAGCTTAGTCATAACATGATATAATTCATATGTTTTGGAATTTAATATACCAAAAAATTATTAATGATATGTTTTTAGATAATTTTATATAATTTTATGAACTTTCCTAAATTTATTGGGATATTCAGATATTTCAATCAATTCATTTACTTAAGACCTTTAATTAAGAACATGCAAGTCACTTTGATACTAAAATGAGCTAAATAATGATCATGTGTATATCAATTTAATATTGAACTTGTAAAAAGTGTCCTTTAGTGCAATAAATGTATGTTAATTTAAACAATAAATGATATGTTTCTATAACTATACACTTTCCTAAATTTACTTTCCTATCTAAGTATTTTTATTTCAATCAATTTTTTATCTTAAGACCTTCAATTAAGAACATTCAAGAAGTAAAATTTTGCAAAATAACAATTTTGAGTTCTAGTTTCATAGACTAAGGAAATAAGTAAAATCTTACTATGATGCAAGTCACTTTGATACTTAAAAAAAATAAAATATATCATGTACACCAATTTAATATTGAATTTGTAGCAGTCAATGTATGTTAATTTAAACAATTAATGATATGTTCCTATAATTTTATGAACTTTACTAAATTTGCTTTTGTATCCAAGTATTTCAATCAATTCCTTATCTTAAGACCTTCAATTAAGAACATTTAAGAAGTAAATCTTACAAAATAACAATATTAGTTTTCATATTGGCTTGTAGAAAGCGTCTTTTAGTGCACAATCAATGTATGCTAAATTACAATGATTTTAATAGATGTCAGGATGTAAACTTTGATTTTATTTGTTTTGAGGTTATCTAAAAAGAGCTTAATAGTCATAACATTATATCTATCTATCTATATATATATATATATATATATTATATATATATATATATATATATAATCAAACTTACACATGATATTTATTAATAACATAAAAGTATATTTCAAATGTTTTTCATATCTTAGACAGTTAAATTTCCATTTTAAGTGAAATAATATTATATCAACTTGGTTGTTACATATTGAAATGGATTTTATAGAAACCAAATGTATTACATGTATATAGTTCTTTAAAATTTATTGCATGCTCAACATGAATACTATACATGACATTTAAAATAATATGCAAAGTGTTAATTAAATCTAAATCTAAATCCCTACTGATTCTAAATTTTAATTAAATTTTAGATCTATGGGGTTCACAAAAGGATCATATCCTTGAAATAAAACCTCCTTGAAATTTGGTGTACCTTAGAAACATAAGGAGCTCAAGGAAACAAGCTTATGTAACATATATGTACACCATTATGAATTCATCCTAGATGAAAGGAAAACATTTTTTTATTCAATAGTAAAAAATTACAAGAGTATTCAAATGTAACATTTATAAATTACAAAATTCATACATTTCACATCTATTATACAAGTTTAGATTACACTTGACCGCTATAAACTCGACTTCAGCGCTTGCCATTTGCATCATCTACTCATCTGGTCAATGGCTCACAGGAATGCAAGTATCCATAATACGCTCATGGTCTGATTCTGTCATCTTCCATCTCCTTGGTCCACTTTTCTTTGTTTTGATTTCTATGAGATTGATATGATTTGATATGACTAAATGAATGTATTGATAAGATATTTATGTTAAGGCATAAAACCTTTATAAAAGGATACAAAAATGGCCTCTCGCAACCATGTCACCAATTTGGTATGTGAATTTTCCATATTCATATTGTGTCACCAACCTACTTTTCACATGTGTGCATCACATCAAATAGAAGGCCACGTTCTCTTCATTTTCTACAGGAGAAGTGACAACCAAAATACAAAATATGTATTAGTTAAATACGTTCAAGATTTTAATTTATAAATAAAAATGTTAATGATAGATAAGACACATACCTTCCCTTACAAGATCAAATTCTTGATTATGATCAAGTGAAATGATGACATTTTCATCGTGCATCTCTTTCCATGTCAAAATTGGATGTGGTCCCTTTGGATTAAGAGGGATATATTTCCATCCTTTCATGTACCTGTGTTTTTCACACTGATCAAGTCTACATCAATCAACACCAATGCAAAATTAACAAAAACATGCAAGTTTTATTATATCGATGGAAAATACTTCCCCCGTGTCTTTGCTCCATGCTAAGTGTGATTCCTATGTTCCTTCTATAGTATTACAATACCAAGGAATGGATCTATTCATATCGCCAAGTTCAATATTCTAGAAGAACCTATGCGTATGCCTAATAGATTCGTGGTGTTCATGTCCTAAATGGGATCTTCACTAGTTGACCACCTCTAGTGATTATTTGAGTTGATCTGCATCATGACTCATTTGGTACCTCCTAGGCGCACACTTCATAAAATCACCTGCACCATCATGCTCACCCTTTCCATGTCTTATTTCTAAGTAGCTCCAAGTATGTTGAATTTTTGTCTTCTCGTGTAGTCAATTGAACCAATAAAAATTGTATGTTGACTTGAACTACGTTGCACAACCATCTAACCATATACAATGCTTTTTGAATGATATTTCATTTTTCTTCAATGATTCATAAATCAGGTCAAAGGAATGTTGCATGAACAATGTGTCATGCTCATGATCATCACTGATGTAAAAGTGATACTCCTTAATCACATCACACTACTCATCAGTGATATCCCTACGATCACGTTTCAGTTGTGCATGTTTGTGCAAAACATGTACAAATATGGACACTTGGTCTAAGTGATAGTAATCACTTTGGATCTCTGTCTAAGGAGAAAATATGTAATTCTCAGCAAAGTCGACCACTGATAAGATTGTGGCTAGATGGAATACTCCACAAGAATGCTTAAATTCAAATGCTTGCCACCTGGACCTATGTAAGTGTTTTATATATTTATAAATTCAATTTTGAAACACCCTCACGAATTATGAAATATGAATCACATCCTTAACATATATGATCCTCTTATGTGCTAGAGTTGAAGAAGATGGTTGATTTCCCACGAAATACTCATGATGCTTCCATGTGACAGTGACATTTGACATCCCAGACTGGTTGGGATCAGTAATAAAGTTCCTATGGAACAATTCCAAATCACCACATTCAGTGCATCTTCTCCCACCTATACATATTTACTTAAAAAAAAATTCTTCTAGCTCCCTTCTGCACAATATTGATGAAACAAAATCATGCACTATAGGAGGAGGAGGTTTGTCATGATATTTCTTGTAAAATTATCATACAGTGTCATAACGAAGTTTAAATTCAACATGATATCGTAAAAAACATGTGTCATAGATTGTATTAGGCCTAATAAACCATGGTTTCAATTTGTAAAACATCCTTATGGATATCTTCACGTGTTGGTTGCTTTCCTAAAATTCTTCTAATAGTGCAAATTTTGTCATTTCTACAATGTGATTAGCGTCGTCCACATACTCATTGTTATCACCAAAATAGGACCTTGATAGGTTGCTCATCAAGTCAATCTCAGTATAACTATTTCAAACCAATATTTTCGTTGAGGCTTAGCCTCCTCAACCTGAGAGGGCTCTCTCACTAGGTTTAGGGTTTTTGATTAATGATTAGATGGCTAACTCTAGGAACAAAATGAATGGAAGTATAACTTATTGACTGGTTGAAAGTATGATTAGCAAACATCTAAAGGGTTATGGAGTTAAATTGGTCTTCAACAAAACAACATGATCAGCAAGATATGGAAATAAAGGCATTTAGAGTTTAGGTTTATGAAGAAAACTGTAACACAGTGAAACAACACAATTTATAAGCATGTGAAGGAAGTTAGAGAATTTTCCAATTAATTCTTTGTATCACAAGCTCATACCACTGCAAATAAGTAATTCTATAAAGCCATAAGAACATCAAACATATAAACTCTTTGTGAATCTTGAGTAGTCAAATTGATCATTATATTAAGTATGAAAAAACATAGTTTTTACAATAACACAATCTTTCCTTTACTAATGAAAACTCCAACCCTTTCTAATTTCATCCCTTTCTTCATATATAGATTTTAAAATAAGGATTCCATGATCCTTCATCAAGAGAATTTGAATTTTCTTGACCTGACACCTACTCATACCTAAAACAAACTATTAATTACAACTAGCTGTTAACTGACAGTCTTAGAATCCTAATACAACTAGGAGTGTAACTCCTTATTATGTTGGAAACAACCTTGACTGTGGAATAAATTCAGTTTTTGACAGCCGCTCCTTAAGTTCGAACTTGGTGATGTCCATAACCCCCTAGCTGGCCTCCAATAGCTTCTCCTTCATCTGCCCTAAAAACTAAGAAACTGTCCCCTACTCTATTCTGGCTGAAAAATAGGTGTTGGCACAGAGCTTTTTTCTCCTCATAAAAAAATGTGTTTTGCAAAACTAAAGGAGGCTTTTGTAGACCACTATGCGCTGAACAAAACCTCTCTTGGTTTTTTGCAATACCTTTCCTACTGCCCAGAAACTGTCTTTGAATATCAGGTGTAAACTAGAAATTGTGATTTCTAAAAAACTGCTCCTACAACAGTTTTGTAGCACAATTTGAGTCATCAACTTCTCCTAGATCATAATTAATTTGAAGAAAATGAAAGAGGTTTTCGTATTTTAGTATGTTAGGAATAAAAACCGCTTTCATTTTTCCAAAATATGCTTTCAGTTTCTAAAGAGACCTACTGGAAGTTGACTACATAAAATAGGCTTTTTGCTGAAAAAGGTTGCTTCAGTGATTTCGTAGCACATCTAGTGCAAATTTTGGGTTTTGTGCTAAGAAAACTCCTAACTACGAATCCCTGATTTTATAGTGCATGTAGTGTATTTTCTGAGTTTTGTGCTACGAAAACTCCTAGGTGATTTCTTAGTGCATGTCAATTTTGAAGCAACCTTAACACATGACACCTTTGAATCAATGTGGGATCAATGATAGGTAAAACAAGATTGTTGACCTTATTTGATAATGGGAACAAGACTCCACTCTATGTTTTAGACTTCTAAAAACATTAAAAATGACTTGACCATGCTTAACATAAAAACTTTGGATCCACGTGGGCTGTCCAAAATTGTTAAAACTTTTATAGTGATAACAGTGGCTCCACTTGGGATAGTGTGCCCTTGTGGTACACTAAGAACCTACATTTCCAGTGCTGCTATCCATCCTTTAGAATAAAATTCTGAAATGCTACCCAATCTTCTCTCCAAGATTTAATGATTTCTGCAAGAGGGACTCAACTTGCACCTACTAAAAAAAATGCTCAGTCAACCTACCCTGAGCTTATTTGCGCATTCCTACCTACCCTATCAACTACAATTTCCACTTTAGGTCAGGCAATATGATATTTCCAATAAATCCAATCAATTGTCTTTTCTGATATTTGAGGCTCTTGACTACATTCAACCTCAAAATAACATGATAGTTAGATGACCAAAAATCAACTTATAATGTATCTGATCTTCATAATGCAAATGAAAATGAAATACTGGTGTGCAAAACTTTGCCATGTATTCATTTATAGGGTCAAAGAGGACATGGTTATTTTGATGATCATCATAGCATTCTATATCTTCAAACAACTGATTTTCAACCACACACGATTCCTTTGATATGCTATCCAACTACTTTTCTGACTGATTCACACAAACAATGTAATTTTCTTCATTATTAAGATCATTCATTGATATAAGTTGCTGCAAAGTTTGACATAAAAATTCAACCTTTTCCTCTGCCTGAGGGTTATAAAAAATTTCTTCCAGTATTTCTTCTTAGTGTTTTCAATTATTTTCATCTTCATTATATGATCTGAAGACTGACAAGTATGGTGCATCTCTACATCAATCTTGGAGGATGTAATATGATTTTCGTAAGTAAACCCCTGCTGATTTTTATGTTGCATTTCATGGGATGGTATCCTTTCTTCTTGGTGTTGAAATGTATTGTTATGAAGAGCCTCTAAAATTTCTTCATCCATAAATTCATCATCATCATAACAATCCTCCAAATTGAACAAAACGCGCAGAATGTTTACAACAATATTTGATCAGCAATAAGGAGGGATGACACTCTTTATACATGTCATAGAATACATCATGGAAATCAGCAAGAGAATATAATGAACCATTTTCCAAGCTTTTATACCAAGACCATGCTTTTCCTTCCAAAGTGGTCATAAACATCTTCATGAGACAATATTCAGGGAAATGAACCTTAAGACTGCATACATGCATATGAAACCTAACCAAATGAAGAGCATCATTTTATTTCTTTTTATCTTTGAAAATTGGAAGATCATCTAACCAATCATCCTTTGGCAAAGGATTTGGAAAACCAGGGATGTGAGACCGATTCATAGGGGCATACCTGGCATTCATTCTTGCAATGGCACTCATCTTGAAACTTCATCAAGCTACTGATCTTCTAGTAGTGGAGTCACCTTCCAATTTGTTATTTGATGTGTGGATTCTCCAAGGTAGATTACAGCCTCAAAAAATTTCTTAGCTCTTGCTACCTTCAGAAGTTCAACTTCTTGATTTCAGGAATGAATAATCTTTAGACTTCCAGCAGACGCACCAAAATGTTATCACCAAAATAGGACCCTGATAGGCTGCTCATCAAGTCAATCTCAGTGTAACTATTTCAAACCAATCTTTTGGCTGAGGCTTAGCCTCCTCAATCTGAGAGGGCTCTCTCACTAGGTTTAGGCTTTTTGATTAATGATTAGATGGTTAACTCTAGGAACAAAATGAATGGAAGCATAAATTATTGACTGGTTGAAAGTACGATTAGCAAACATCTATTGGGTTATGGAGTCAAATTTGTCTTCAACAAAACAACATGAACAACAAGATATGGAAATCAAGGCACTTAGAGTTTAGGTTTATGAAGAAAATTGTAACACAATGAAACAACACAATTTAAAAGCATGTGAAGGAAGTTAGAGCATTTTCCAATGAATTCTAAGTATCACAAGTTCATACCACTGCAAATAAGTAATTCTATAAAGCCATAAGAACATCAAACATATAAACTCTTTGTGAATCTTGAGTAGTCAAATTGATTACTGTATTAAGTATGAAAAAACACAGTTTTTATAATAACACAATCTTTCCTTTACTAATGAAAACTCCAACCCTTTCTAATTTCATCTCTTGCTTCATATATAGCTTTTACAATAAGGATTCCATGATCCTTCATCAAGAGAATTCGAATTTTCTTGACCTAACACCTACTCATACCTAAAACAAACTATTAATTACAACTAGCTATTAACTGACAGTCTTAGAATCCTAATACAACTAGGAGTGTAACTCCTTATTATGTTGGTAACAACCTTTACTGTGGAATAAATTTTGTTTTTGACCGCTGCTCCTTCTTAAATTCGAACTTGGTGATGTCCATAACGTCCCAGCTGGCCTCCAATAGCTTCTCCTTCATCTGCCCTGAAAACTAGGAAACTGTCCCCTACTCTGTTTTGGTTGAAAAATAGGTGTTGGGATAAATATTTTTTCTCCTCATCAAAATTTTTTTTTGCAAAACTAAAGGGGGCTTTTGTAGAACACTCTACAGAAACCACTATTTTTTTTTTTTTGCAATACCTTTACTACTGCCCAGAAATTGTCTTTGAATATCAGGTGTAAACTGGAAATTGTGATTTCTGAAAAACTGCTCCTACAATAGTTTCGTAGCGCAGTTTGAGTCATCAACTTCTCCAAGATCATAATGAGTTTGAAGCAAATTAAAGAGTTTTTTGTATTTTACTATGCTAGGAATAAAAACCTCTTTCAAGTTTCCAAAATATGCTTTCAGTTGCTCAAGAGACCTCCTAGAAGTTGACTACTTAAAACAATTTTTTTGCTGAAAAAGGCTGCTTTAGTGATTTCGTAGCACATCTAGTGCAAATTCTGTGTTTTGCACTACGAAAACTCCTAACTACGAATCTATGATTTCGTAGTGCACATAGTGTATTTTCTGAGTTTTGCGCTACGAAAACTCCTAGGTGATTTCGTAGAGCATGTCAATTTTGAAACAGCCTTAACACATGACACCTTTGAATCAATGTGGGATCAATGATAGGTAAAACATGATTGTTGACCTTATTTGATAATGGGAACAAGACTCCACTCTATGTTTTAGACTTCTAAAAACATTAAAAATGACTTGACCATGTTTAACATAAAAACTTTGGAATCACGTGGTCTGTCCAAAATTGTTAAAACTTTTATAGTGATAACACTGACATGTAGTTATGCAATGTCATATGACATACTTTCTATATGGAATGTCATGGGAATGACTCTCCCAAAACTGTACCACAAGTTCTCTAGTTCTTGTTGTAATCTTTTCTTAGTAGGGTTTCCTAGTGATAAGATCCCAACAAGTAGATTCATCATTTTCATTTACTTGAACCCTAAATTTGGTGTGCTTGTACAATGTTTTTCTCGAGACATGGAGTAATTCTGACATTGTTGCCAAATTTTGTTGTCTTGATGTACTTGATGCAACAATAGAAGTTGCAGTTTCCCTACGCACATCAGGAACATTGGGTTTTCTTGATTTTCTAAACATAGTGAATGCCTTTGATATATTTTCAGTGGCATTCATATGTGTCTTCTTGATTATATCATATTGGAAACCAAAAATCTTTGTGGCATGTTTTAGTTTCATATGTTTAATCAACCCATTTAGTATCTAAGCTTATACACCAATTGTTTATCAAAATATTGTCGAATGATGTTATTGACATGGTCTCTAACAGTGTGAGCATGAATAGAATTGTCAAGGTCCTCTTTTGTGCTTGCATCCAAATTTTCTACAAATAGTCCACCCCTTTCCAAACCACTGCATCTCCCTATTATCCTATCAACTTAAGAGGACACAATTCGTTCTTTTGGTGGTTGATCAACCTGATAGGGAAAAAATTATTCCTACACTGGTTGATTATATTGATATGGAGATTTGATCAACTTGATAGGGAACATGTTCCTCTAGTGGTTGATTAGTTCCATAAGGCACATCTTCTTCATCATCTGGTTGATCAGCTTGATGGGACACATATTCTCCCTCATGTGGCTACTCAATTTCCATCCATTCATAGTGGAATACAAAATATACTTTGAATTCAAGTGAATCATCATCATAAGATAAGTGAATAGTATATCTACACATGTTTATTTAAGAAATTACCATAGGTGGAAGGCCATGATATGATTTGATAGTAGGAGACTAGGTAGCAAAATGTAACATGGACCAACAGTTCTAAGTTGAAACATAAAAAGAAAATGGTTTTAAGGTAGTGGGAAGATGGGTAGAAGAAAAGTGCATCAGTAAAAGTGTTGGTCCATGTGTCAAGAAAAATGGTGATTAAGAATATGACGAAAATTAAAAGAATTCCTCCTTAGTCAATAAAAATAAATTTGGAAACGCTAGGGTTCTAGTCACAAACCTTCGGTAAATTTGAAATGAAAAACAAGTTGAGACTTGGCATCTATGTAGCAAAAATTGACATGGACCAAGTGTTCTAAGTTGAAACATGAAAAGAAAATGGTTTCAATCTCAGGGAAAGATGGGTCGAAAAAGAGTGCAGGAGCAAATGTATCGATCCCTGTTACAACAAAAAGGGTGATTCAGTGTATGATTAAAGGTGAAAACATTCCTCCTCAATCAATAAAATAAATTTAGAAACCCTAGGGTTCTAGTCACAAACCTTAGGTAAAATTTAAATGAAAAACAAGTTGAAATTTTTTAAATAAGGAATTGCTCAGAGGGGCGGGTGAATCAGTAATTGTGAAACTCTTTTCCTTTTTCTATTATGCTTATAGTCCCTTCTTATATTATTTTACTTGTAAGAGAATTCATTCATAAAAGCAATAAATCAACAATTTCAAAAACACATGTTCATATAACAATCACATGAGCAACACACACACATTTGACACAATGTTTTTCAAGTGGAAACCCAGACCAAAAAAACCACCAAATTTGTTATTCATTTATGATGTAAATTAAGCACCCACTTAGTTACATATTTTTATTTGCGAGCTCCCGCTCATAGGAGGCCCCAACCCCCTTTGGTAAGAAAGCACCAACTTTCCAAGAGGCACCAACCTCTTCAGTGTGCAGGCACAAACCTTCTCTTCCCATTGTTCTATTGTTTCATAAAAATTTCAAACTGAAAACACTGGCATATAATATTACAAGTAAAATGCCAAAATGGTTGTTTTTAGATTCAACTTATGCACTCTGTCTTTTGTTCTCTCATGCAAAAGATCTCTACTTGCTTCTCATACAAACACCTCTTCTATGCTTTTCCTCCTCTGACAAGAGCTCACTATTGACTGCTCTTCAACACTACCCTAACACTGCTCCACACCACACTCTCACTTCACTTACTGTTGTATCATACAATATGCCCCTTCATGCTTCGACCTCATTGTATCATCACACACCACACTCTTTTCCGTGCTCTCACAATATTTTCAATTCCCCATCTCCTCAATTGCAGGTGATGGTTTTATTTCATTGAGGAATTTTGTGTAAGGCAGTCTTTGTTGTTTGTACTTTACTTTCCCAACAATACGTTGACATGGCTTCCTTTTTTGCTCTTGCATCCCCCGGTAGTTTCTTGTCAAAGTACCAAATTAGAGATGGAGCCTGTAGCTCTTTGTTGTTTGATTGTGTAGAGCTCCATGCTGAGAAATTAATTCCCAAGTGACTTGCACACTCCTCTGACAGCCCAATTCTCATTTATCACTCCACAGAACTTGACAGTTCATAGAGGTGACCACTCTTATTCTCATTTAACACAATCATTCGTGCATGCGAAGCAGCCGATTACTTCCGTTATTCACCCTAATTTGTGGCTGCTAGAAATGTCATCCTCAATTCCTTGTTACGGAGTCGTCTGTAGGTTTATCCCATTTCAAGGATCAACTCCCCTGAGCCTACATTCATTTTCACAACTACTGAACCATACACCATTTAACTTCGTTGTATTGATTCATTGGAGAATCATTGAAGAAACATCATACCATAACTTCATAGGGGTGGAACGTTACGATATTTCTCAGCCCTGATATCCTCAGCTCCTTTGATGCTTAGCTCCTTGAGAATTTTTCCTCCATGTGGCCAAGAGATGTAACATGTAGCTTAGCTTCTAAGTGCTAAGATGTTTTGTTCCTACCAAGGACCAATATTCCTTTGATAACTGCTCTATACCATTGGTTCTTTGGACTCTCATGACCAAGAGCCAACCCAATATTCGAAGCCCCTTCCATCATAACTTTTCCAAAAACATCAGCACTAAAGTTACGGGGTATTCATCCTCCAATATGATGACCTCCGATATGACATCATTATTCCATGTGGCAACTTCATAGCAATGACATGTGTCACCTAGATCTAGCACATTGGCACAAAATAATGTTGAATTAGCTTGCCACATGTCCTGACGTACTTCCACATCATGCTGACATCAGATGCCACTGTAGCTTCTTGAAGCCAGCCTTATGCCTCCATGTGTCCTACCAAAGGAGAGAGAAGAGGGTCTATCAAGACTTGGCTTTGCAACCAGATCCTTCATTAATTTTATTTACAATTCCTTGGCGCTTTTTAGTACTTATGAAGACTATCAAATATTGTAACCTCTAACACTTCCTCTCTTAACAATTTCTGATACTGTGATACCCGATATGCGTATGTCCCTATATTCTAATGCCTCGATGTGCCGATCTACGGGGTTCCAATATTCAATATGTCGATGTCCCGATGTGCTAAACTCTGGGGTTATGATATTCAATATGTTTCCTATTCTGATATCTCGTCCTTCTTAAGGTTGTAAATCCCTGGACTTCAGCAGACCATATATTTTGATCCAGGAGTCGAATTTTGGACTTCTGCATATCATTGGAAAACTCTCCCAGAGAAACTTTCATTGGATATGGTCTGATGTAGGCTTTGAGTCCATTTTCTACCTCTTAGATGACTATAAACCCTCTACCACATTTTTCTCCTAGACTCTTCTTCTCGTGCTTGGAAAGTTGAACTCCCAACCACCATAGTCATATCTTTATGGCTTCTCTAGTAAGCCTGCTACTGTGATGATTCTCTACATAAAGAATGCCACTACCATGGAATTCCTCTATGAACAATGATGTTTCTCTACATAAAGCTTGTAACTACAATGGAATTCCTCTCTGAACACCCAATCATTATGTTGACCCTTGTTGACATCAATGTCAACACTAACACAACCACCCATATGCCACCAATTATCCAACAATCTCCCCCTTTGGAATTAATGGCAACATCATAAGTTCCCCCTCTGGTTATTCATGGTCTACTCTGATGCCAAACTTCTCCCCCTTTGACATTAGTGGAAAATAATACTTCTTGAATATTCCCCCTGAACCATTGTAACCTACTCCCCCATGAGTTCCACATGCTGAGTAGCTTCCACCACCTACCAAAAAGAAGTCATTTGGAGGTAAGAGTCACAAATCCTATATGCTTCCTAAGATATTCAAATGGTTTTGTTTCTAGTGTCTTACTGAATATATCTAAAAATTTCTCTTTAGTGGCCACATACTCAAGTTTGAAAATATTGGCTGCAACTTGTTCCCTCAAGAAATGGAACTTGATAGGAATATGCTTAGTCTTGGAATGCATGACTAGATTTTTGGGATGATGATGGCACTTGTGTTGTGACACACTATCAGAATGGGGTCAGTCAACTCTACCTAAATATCTTTCAATTTTTTCTTCATCCACAATATCTTTGTACAATAGGTAGCAGCAACAATATACTCCGCTTCAGCAATCGATAAAGAAATGGAGGCTTGTTTCTTGCTAACCCATGACACCAAGTATTTTCTCGGGAAGAAAGTTGTAGCAGAATTAGTCTTCTAGTCATCAAGGCTTCCAGCCCAATTTTCATCCATGTAGGCCTTCAACTTGATTTTTTTTCTCTTAGCATACCACAACCCATATTCTGTTGTTCCTTGAATATATTTTAAAATTATCTTGACATCAAGAACATGACTCTCATGCGGAAAAGCATGATATCTAGCCATAAGCCCTATTTATTACATGATGTATAGAATTGAAGATTTCATTTACATTAAGCTTCCTATCATTGATTTGTATTCAATCTTCTTTTCAGGCGGTGTTCCATCTTCTTTGCACTATTGCAACCCATAGTCATGGGTGTGCTGACTGATTTGCAATCTTCTGGCCCAAATTTCTTCAGAGTTTCCTTAATATATTTAGATTAGGCTATAAACATTCCTTGTGGAGACTAAGTAATTTGTAGGCCCAAGAAGAAGGACAACTCTCTGATCATGGACATTTCAAATTCTATTTTCATACCCTTTGCAAATTGAAACCCCAATTGTTCCATATCGCTACCAAATATCATATCATCCACATACACAACTACTATCAGTAGATGGTCACCTTCAAACTTTACATATAGGTTACTATCAATTGTGCCCTTCTTAAAACCTTGGTGCTAAAGGTACTTATCCAACCTTTCATATCAAGCTTTGGGAACCTATTTTATTCCATACATGTCCTTCTTCAGTTTGCATTAGAACACTTCATCATAGTTGAGTATAAATCCTTCAGGCTGCTCAATGTAAACTTCTTCTTATAAATCACCATTGAGAAATGTAGACTTCACATCCATTTGATATATCTTTATTTTCTTGTGGATGGAAAGAGCAAGAAAGATCTTGATCACTTCTAATTGAGCTACTGGTGCAAAGTTTTCTTCGAAATCCACCCCTTCTATTTGGGCATATCCTTTGCAGGTCAATTGAGCTTTGTTCCCAATTACTTAACCTCGTTCATTTAGTTTGTTCTTGAAAACCCATTTTGCTCCAATGACATTTTTCTCTCTAGGCCTTAGAACGAGCTCCCAGTTGTCATTATTTTCAATCTAATTAAGTTTTTCATTAATATCTTTAACCCATAACTTGTCTTCACTTGCTTGATAGAGGTTCTTGGATTCTATCTGCGATGACAAAGTTGGATTCACATGATTTGTATTGCCAACAAGTTTCCTCCTAGTTTGGACACCATGTATTTTATCTCCAAGTATTTGAATCTCGTGATGTTCCTTTTGTACATACGTGGTAGGAGTCTTCAGTATTGAAATCATGCCTTCCTCCTCACCTTCATTGTCTGAATCTGTTTCATCTAGATCCGCGGACCTAAAATATGATCTTTCTTCATCATGTGAGTTCACATTTCTTTTCGAGGACTCAAGTTGTGAACCTACTTCATCTACTATTACGTCAATGCAGTCCTAAATCTTCTTTGTCCGCTTGTTGTAACACTTATATCCTTTGCTTCGAGTAGAGTACCTGAGAAAAATCCCTTCGTCAACATGTGAATAAAACTTCCAAGATTCTTATCATTCCTTTTGATGAATCACTTTCTCCTAAACACATTGAGATGTTTAATTGATCCAGGTATTCCCTTCCATAACTCATAGGTAGTTTTATCATTATTAGGCCTAAGTTGAGTTCTGTTTGACAGATATACTGTTGCATGTCTTGCTTCTCCCCAGAAGTTGTGAGACACCCCTACTTCATCCAACATTTCTTTGGCCATTTCCTAGATTGTTATGTACTTCCTCTCTAATACTTCATTTTGTTGTGCCATTCTATCCACTAATTGCTACCTCCTAATGTTGTGATCTTCTTAGAATTCCTTAAATTCTCTTGAGGTAAACTCTCCCCCTCTGTTTGATATTAAGAATTTTATATTTAAGTCTTTCTCATTTTCTACTTAAGCTTTGAACTTCATGAAATGCTTGAATTCTTCCGATTTTTCTTTTAAGAGGACAATCCAAGTGGCCTTGGTGAAATCATCAATGAGTAACATGAAATACCTCTCTCCTTTTAATTTATTTTCTCTATTTGGGCCACAAATGTTTGTGTTAATGAGTTCCAGAGGCGTGGATGAGGAGAACTCTTTTGACTTGAACTGATTCCTAGTCTGTTTGCCAAATTGACATCACTTGTAGATTGAGTTATCAGGCCTTGATAGTCTCAATAATCCTCTCACTTATCCTGTCTTACTAACCTTTATCAAAGTATCAAAATTCATATGCCCAAGCCTCTTGTGCCACAACCGTGCTTCACTTGTTTTCTTAAATAGTAGTTAACCCTCGAATCATCAAACATATATACATTATTGTGGGTTATGATTTCTTTTGCCACCATTTTTCCGTTATTCATGTTGCGAATCTCATAGTCTTTATGTAAAAATGTCACTTGATACCTTCTACATACAACACATTCTGTGCTTCTGTTTTTTTATCAAGACTGACTACACCTTTACCCTTGATTCTTGTTGGAGCATTATTTCCAAAGGTGACATTGTTTCCTCTGCCCTTTTCTTTTAGTGAAAGTAATGTTTTTTTGTCCCTAGTCATATGTTTGGAACAACCACTATCCACATACCATTTGTTTTCTTGATTATGATATGATAAGTCGAGTCCACAATGCATGTTGTTTTTAGTCTTTCGTTTCCAGTTCTCCTCCTCCTTATGGATAGATGATCATATAATATTTTGGGACTTAGACAGGTATTCAAACATGCATCTGGACTCACTAGATTTGTTCCCAAAATTATTACATTTGAAGAATTCTACTTAAATTGGAAAGGGAGAGAAAACATTTCGATTTCTGAGAGAAGAGTTTTGAGATTTAGAAATACAATGAGTACTATATCTGGGATTTTCATCTATTTCAACTTTGATCCTTCTATAGTCTATATATTTATGTCCAAAGGTGTGACACTTATAATAGCTACCATAAAACAAATAGGTAGGCCTATTTTCGGAAGCATTATGAGATTTTGTAGGAAAATACCTCTGTTGTCTAGCTAATTGGTTCATTCTCCATTGACAATCTACTATTTGCATTGTTCCTCTTTTGTCTTCATTAACTCTTTCATGATGCTTCTTCCAGTGGCTTTGTGGTTCCTCGCATCCTGCTTAACTGAAGTTTATCTTCCCCATAGAAGATCATTGTGACTTAGATTATCCTAGAATGGTTTTGATTCATGAGGCCCTTTGACTATTCAGGATCTGATCTAGTCTCCTTGTCCCTTTAGCAAATTTTCATTTAAACCTTTCTTGGTCTTTGTTCTCTCAAGATTGGTTCTTAGAGAGACAACCTCTACTTCAAGACTTTGACAATTCTCTTCCCATTCTTGGATCAGATATTGAAGAACCTCTTCTTTTCATTTAGGATCATCTAGTTTAAATTTCAATGACAAAATATCATCTTTACATGTCTATGAGATTGTTTCCATTTATAACTTGAGCATCTCATGTTTCAAAAGCTTGTTCTCCTCTTCGAGTCTCTAACAGGTTCCTTATTTTTCTTCCAGCAGTTGGACTAGACTATCTTTGTTCTTGATAGCTTCCTCAAGATTTTCTTTTTGATAGGAAAACTCCTCATTGTCCGAGTTATACATACCTTCCTCTACATGATATAAATGTTCCTTTAGCTACTTACTCTTCTTCCTATATTTCTTTAACATTTCATGGGCGCTGATGAGTTCCCCTTCAAGGTCCACTGCTCCTTCTTCTTCTTCTTCTTCTTCAAAGTCCATAATACCTTATTTCTCAAATTTTGTTTCCAAATAAATAATAAGATACTTATCTGACTTCTTCTCCAACAAGTTTTCATTTTCTAACTTTGGTGCTAAGATATCCTCTTTAGATGAGAACCCCTTTTTCTTATAGGACCTTTTCTTTTGATGTGTCTAAGACTTGTTTCCAAATTTCAAATCCTCTTCCTTTTCAACATTTTCTTTACAAGGGAATTTGGAAAAGAAATTCCCAACTCTTCCATAGTCAAAATAATTAAAGGGAAACTTCCCTTTATATTTTCCAGAGCCACACTTTAGTTTCTTGGCTAGTTGAGCCAACTCCTTATCAGATTCACAGTTTGATCAATCTTAATGATCTTTATGCTCCTTAGCCTTCCTGGAGAATTTGAATGTTTCTTCCTTTGGCTCAAACTTTTCTATTCCTACTCTCATCTCAAAGGCTCTAAGAGTACCATGCAGTTGATCCATCTTGACATCCTTTAAATTAGCCATTTCTTTAATCATCGATACTTTGGCATTAAATCTCATGGGTAGAGATCTTAGTATTTTCTAAACAATCATCTCTTCCATGACCTCTTCACCAAGTCCTCTAATCATATTAGTATCTTCATAAACTCTAAGGAATTATATGCTATGTTTTCATTTTCACTCATTCTCAAGCTCTCAAACCTCATTATGAAAGTCTAATGTTTTTCCTGCTTAACTTTTTCATCTCCTTCATGACTTTGATTAAGCTTTACCCACACTTCCTTCACAGACTTACAATGCATAAATTTTACAAGTTATGATTGACTAAGGTAAAAGAGAATGGCATTATTGGCTTTAGCATTGTTCCCATATAATATTTTATCATCTGCATTAGTGGGAGGAATATCAGGGACATTGTAGTCTACTATTACTGAAGTTTGAACATCTACTCATAGGGACATATGATACACTTCCATTCTCACTTCCCAAAAAGCATAGTTTGTCCCATAAAATACTAGTATTCTACTTGAATAAGCCTCTTGACTCTCTTCCCTAGTAATAATTCCTTATAGATATATCTTCCAACAATTAGATTGTTACTGAAGGAACCTTGGATCTGATACTAATTGTTGAAATAAGGAATTGCTCGGGGGGGTGAATTAGTAATTGTGAAATTATTTTCCTTTTCTATTATGATCACTGTCCATTCTTATATTATTTTACTTGTGAGAGCATTCATTCATAAAAGTAGTGAATCAACAATTTCAACGCACATGTTCATACAACAATCACATGAGAAGCACACACGCATTTGACATAATGTTTTTCACGTGGAAACCTAGAGGGAAAAGACCACCAAATTTGTTGTTTGTTTATGATGTAAATTAAGCACCCACTTAATTACATATGTTTTTTTGTGAGAACCCACTCATAGGAGGCACCTACCCCCTTTGGTAAGAAAGCACCAACTTTCCAAGAGGCACCAACCTCTTCAGTGTGTAGGCACAAACCTGCTCTTGCCACTGTTCTACTATTTCATACAATTTTTAAATTGAAAATAGATGCATACAATATTACAAGTAAAATACCAAAATTCTTGTTCACGAATTAAACTTTTGCACTATGTCTTATGTGCTCTCATGAAGTATATCTATACTTCTTTCTCATAGCAACACCTCTTCTATGCTCTACCTCCTATGAAAAGGGCTCACTGTTGACTGCTCTTTAGCACTACCCTCACACTGCACCACACTACACTCTCATTACACTTACTATTGTACCAAACAATATGCTCCTTGGTGCTTTAACCTCATTGTCTCTTCACACCATACTCTTCTTCATGCTCTCAAAATCTTCCCAACTCCCCATCTCCTCCATTGTAGATGACAGTTTTGTTTCACTGAGGCACTTTGTGCAAGGCAATATTTTCTTTTTGTACTTTACCTACCCAAATGTACTTCGGTATGGATTCCTTTTCCGTTTTTGTATCCCCTAGTAGTTTCTTGTCACACTACCAAATCAAGGATGGACCCTTTAGTTCTTTATTGCCTAACTGCGTAGAGCTCCTTGCTAAGAAATTAATTCTCAAGTGACCTACACACTCCTCCGAGAGACCTATTCTCATTTATCTCTCTAGAGAACATGACATTTCACAAAGGTGACCACTCCAATTCTTATTTATCACATCCATTCGTGCACACTAAGCAACCGATTTCTTCCTTTATTCACCCAAATCTGTTTATGCCCGAATTTTCATCCTCGATTCTTTGTTATAGAGTTTTCTGTAGGTTTAACCCATTTCAAGGATCAACTCCCCTAAGCCTGCATTCAATTTCACAGTTGCCGACTCATACTCCTTTTTACTTCGTTGTACTTCCTCATCATACAATCATTAGAGAAATGCCATATCGTAACTTCACAAGGGTGTAACTTTACAATATTTCTTAGCCCCAATAACCTAAACTCCATTTATGTTTAGCTCCTTGAGCATTTCTCCTCCATAGGACCGAGAGTTGTAACATGCAACTTGCATTCTAGATGCTAAGTTTCTTTGTTGCTACGAAGGGCCAATATTCCTTTGCTAAATGCTCCGTGCCCTTAATTCTTTGGATTCTCATGACTAAGGTCCAACCTAATAGCGGAAGCCCCTTCTATCGTAACATTTCCAAAATCATCTGCACTGAAGGTACGAGTCTTCATCCTCCAATATTTTGACCTCGTATATGATGTCATTACTCCATGTAGTGACTTCATAGCAATGACATGTGTCATCTGGATCTAGCACATTAGGCCACCCAATAATGTTGAATCAACCTGCCACGTGTCATGTCATACTGCCACATCATACTGATGTCATATGCCACTACAACTTCTTAGAGCCAATAATATGCATCCATGTGTTGTACTGGAGGAGAGAGGAGGGCCCATCAAACCTTGATTTTGCAACTGAATCATTCATTAATTTTATTTAGCATTCCTTGGTGCTTTTTAGTACTTATTAGAACTATTGGATATTGAAAATTCTAATGGTTCCTCTCTTAAGAGGTTTCGATACTCTAATACCTGATATGTCGATGTCCCAATATTCTGATGCCCCGATGTGCTGGTCAATGGGGTTATGAAATCTAATATGTTGATGTCTTGATGCATTGAGCTTCAGGGTTCCAATATCCGATATGCTGCATACTATGATATCTCATCCTTATTAAGACTGCAAATCGTTGGACTTCGGTAGACCATATCTTTTGATCGAGGAGTCCATTTTTGGACTTCTGCATATCACTAGAAAATGAATCCATAGAAATGTTGATTGGATAGGGTCCGATCTAGGCCTTGAGTCCATTTTCTACTTGTTAGAGTCGGTCTAGTAGCCCTCCACCAGAGATCAAATCTCTTTGCATTTCATAATTAGGTGTCCCATCAGCGTGATCATGTTGCATTCCGTTAGGCATGCCATAAACTCTGCTGGAGGAGCTTGTGTCTTTTATCCCCCTCTTGTTTGGCACTGCTGGTTTAGGTTTGTTTGAGTCAATAAAGTCTTCAAAAAGTCATTTGTCTTGTTTTAAATTTCGAGGTCTTAGGTCTAGGGTTGAGTCAAATTTTTCCTTGAGAAGTCATAAAGGACCAACAGACCAGAGGGATGTCCTTCATAAAGCATCATTTCAACAATTTTCACTATTCTTTAGCTAAATTTCCACTTTGTTTTCAAAAACTCTGTTTTTGAAAAACAAAGGTCATTCTCTCATTTTTGTAAAAATTCTCAAATTTTCAAATTTTCCAAATGTTAAAGTGCAGCCTTGGTCTCCTTTGCCAAAGCACCTTGGAAGTTATCCCTACAAAAATTTTCAGAAGAAACCATCAGTTCAACCAATTTTTCAAAGAAAATAAACCAAAAATCAGAGCCAATTAAGTTCAAAAAGTGTCAACACTCAAAACATTAGAAAGAGGGTTTTGGGAAAATGTAAATTTAAAGCAAGCCTATAAAAGCACATTAAACTTCATTTGTAACTCATTTGCCTCTCACAAGCTAAGGGAAAACTTGCAAAGGCGATTTCATGAGATATTGAGCAACGTTGGGCAGTCTTGGTAGCGCACTACACGTTGGGAAGTGCGGGCTACGCGTTGGTGGCGCGCTACGCATAGGGGAGGTTCTGGCAGTGCAAAAATACAAGGGAGCTACATGTTGGGAGCGCGCTACACGTTGGACAGAGGGCGCTACGCGTTGGGTATTTCGCCCTAAAACTTGCAGCAAACATCCAATACACCTATCTCAGCTCAAGCAAGTTACAAGTAAGCTCTCTCATGATTTTTTTGGTTATTTTTTGCCAAATGAATGTAAAGGAAAAATGACCAATATGGCATGAAATTGAAAACAAAAAACCCTAATGTTGATGTGCAAAATGAAAGACTAAGTTTGCTAGGGTTTTAAAGATATGCTGCCCAAGGATTTCCCATGATTCACCCTCATTTTTCCTCTCATATTCATCACAATTCCTTTTCAAATTTCCCATAAAATTCCACAAAATTCCTTCATAAAATCCCAAACCCTACTTAGCACTAAGACCTACTTCACTCCAAAATCCTACACTTTCATAATTTCCTATGTTTTGTCCCTTCCATAAATTCCTCATTATTTTCATTTCCCCTTATTCCCTCATGTTTCCCTTTCCCTAACAATTCCCTTGTCTCTATGTCCCCTTGGTAACAACATAAAAAGTCAAATAGAAATCAAGTGTGTGCACAGTCAACACATACAGTTCAACAAATTTGTCTTCAAAACCATGTCAGAAACTGAATCAGATTATGAGCAGAGTGATTACAGCGGATCAACACCGGAGGAAGAAGAGCCTAGGAGGCATCACAAGGGTGGTAAAGGTGGTCAGCATGTTAGAGAGGAGCTCACCTCTTTGGCTTATTTGCAAGCTTGTCCATTTGCACTGTCTTGTTTTCGATACCAATCATGCTTTGAGTATTGTGAGAGGATCTCACAAATTCAACATCACAGGGAATTAGTCCGCTTGTTTGTCCTACATTTGCACAATGGCCATGTGAACCTTGCAGGAGTGGATTTCACATTATCACCCGAGGTTGTTGCTCAAGCCACCGGGATACCAAATGTTGGGGAAGAATGGACCAAGCGCAAGCTACTAGGCAAATTTCATTATCAACCATACATCAAACCCGGATTCGTGAAGAACCTCACTACTGTTTTTCCTTTCAGATTCCTAAGGGAGGAGTATGCACCCTTGATGAGGCTTATCATGCGCTATTTTACTTGTGAGGGCCGATTTTCACGTTTATATTCGTACCATATCCGTTTGTTGATGCATTTTACTTGGGTACGAATGATGAACATTCCCTTTTTCATGTGCCAGAATATAGAGAAGATGGTGCCCGTAGTGCAAAGGAAGAGCCCTGGACAACAACTCAAAAGCATATATCATTATGCACTGATCGAGATCATAGTGATGCATCAGCTGGCACAGCAAGGTATTCAATGGGAGGATTTCATTTCTCGCAACTTCTTCACAGTGCCACATCCACCTGCTGAGATTGTCCATGATGAGGGGCCTTCACAGTAGCCGGACATTCATGAGACCAAGCATTTTGATGCTCCAGCATATGTAACATATCAGAAAAGCCTCAGAGCCTTATTTGCAGCTGCACGACGAGTACTATCTCCACCCGGGGTGGAAGGGGTCTTGTTGACTTCATCGACACAGTGAGTATTATCTCCACATCATGTGGAAGGGGTCTCGCCACCTTCTTCAGCACAGGTACAGGTTCAGGACAGGGGCAAGAGGCCCATGATTGATGAGGGCCCTTCAGCAGGTCTGGATACACATGTCATTGGTATTGAGGCTAGCTCTCCTGCCTCAAAGCTCAAGGAGATCATCCGAGAGCAAAGGACCGAGAATGAGTCGCTGCACAAGAAATTGCAGATGGAAAAATGGGTAATTAACTATTTAGATCAGTGCAACAAACAGTTGGAGGATGAGCACGAGCTTTATGAGCAGTGGAAGATTCGTGAAGACCGGGAATTGGCTCATAGGAGACCCGGTGATTTGACACCCATAGATCGAGAATCCATGCTTATTCGGGTGAACACTCACTTGGAGAGGTTGTTGGCTAAATCCAATAGAGACAAAGATATGCTCCGCCACATGAAAAATCATTATTGGGCCCGCATGCACGTGTGCAAGGCGAAAATGAAGGTTCTTAAGAGACGATTAGCCAAAGTACTAAAACGGAAGAAAAGGCCCGATCCACTTCAGATTTTGGCCGATTCCACCTTGAGGGAGCATGGCACTCAATGATACACCCTCAGCTCAAAATTTATACAATTTGGAGCAATTTTGGTCATTTTTGAATTTTTTTGTCAAAAACAAGTTTTTGCTCCCAACGCGTAGCGCGCCGGGCACTACGCTTTCGTTGGGGAGGTCCAATTTAGGAAAAGTTTGCATTTTTATATTTTTGATGACAAAATACAGCTTCTCAGTCATGGCCAAGAAATTTCATGAAGATTTGAGCCCCCAAAAGGTCAAAAAAACAAGCAAAAAATGACCTTCTGCCACTTTTTGGACACACAGGAAGCAGTCTTGGGAGATTGCAATTTTGGAGGGGAAAATGACCACCAAATTGCAAAATTGTACTTGGAATGTAAAGTAGACATTCATACCTTTCCAACAAGCCCACTTGCGTCTCATTTGGATGCCGGGAAGTACCTCAAAATTGGCCTGAAAGGTGCGCTACGCGTAGAGAAATGGCGCGCTACGCGTAGGGGAAATTGGCCAGTTTTTCACTTTCAGCTCAGGACAACGCAGCTTTTGACCATTCTTGAATTTTCATGGGATTTTTTTATCCTCTTTGATGTAATTGATGTAATTTCATGATTGACATGGCACTTTTTACCTATTCTAGAAGATTCATTCATAAAATAGCAAAAAATTAATGAATGAATTGGTTTCCAAGTTTATAGAGACAAGTTGTTTTGATTGCCTAGTTTGTAGTGCTCAATTTAGAATTGGTTGAAACAGCTCCTAGAAGGAGGAGATCGACCCCTGGAGATTAGGGAATGGTTTGGCTTGGACTATATATGTAATTTTTCATTCAGTAGCAGAGGTTGGACTCTGGGGATAGTTTGAGACTATATTGTACATATTTTATCAGCAATTTGGCAAAGGAAGACCAGGGATTTGCAGCACTACTTGGGATCCATGTGGCTTTATGTCTTGATGGTGTGTTCCTTTCAGTTCTTGTAAGTTATGTATGTGCATCATTATCTTTATTTAATCTTCTCTTATTAAGCAAATGAAGTGTTAACGTAGAATCCATGAAACGGCCATGCTCTGCCTTTAAATTTGTTTAATATTCTATGTTTTCTTCAGTTTAAGGAGAATCCTTGAGACCCCTTGCTCTCCTTAGCCTCTCACCGGTCTGATCTATCCATCTCACTTGCTTTAAGGCATCAAAACAATTTCTTATCTTGCCCCAAGTGGACCTCTGCAAAAACTATGCCTCATCCCCGCACCTAAAATTGCCTTTCCCTTGATTTCAACAAAATCATAAAAAATCAATCCAAAACTCTTTGTACTTAATACCTAGCCTAAAATCAGTCATCAATTTGGTCATCTCAAGCCTTTTTGAATATCTTTTGCCAAGTTTGACCCGGAGAGAGCCCTCTCCTGTCCTCGTAGGGCTAGCTACGAGGTTGAGCGTGGTTTGATGTGGCCTTGAGTCTTGCCTTATTTCAGCCTAAGGCGGATTTGAGCGCTAACACTACCTCTGCGATGAATGTAAAATCTTTGCCACACTTTTCTCCTAGAATTTTCTTCTGGTGCTTGGAAGGTTGAAATCCCAACCACCATAATCATCTTTTTATGGTTTCTCCAATAAGCCTTTTACTATCATGATTTTGTACATAAAGTCTATCGCTACCAAAGAATTCCTCGTCGAAAATTGATGACTATCGACATAAATCTTGTAGCTACCATGGAATTCCTCTCTGAACACCCAATCATTATGCTGACCCTTGTTGACATCAATGAAAACACTAAAACAACCTCTCATATGCCACCAATTGTCTAACATAAATTTGGCAATGAAAATAAAATGGTTTCAATATCAAGGAAAGATGGGGTGAAGAAGAGCACAAGTCAATAAAAATATCAGTCCATGTGTCAGAAGAAAGGGTGATTTAGAATATGATGAAATTTAAAAGCATTCATAATGTATGAAATGTAAAAAAAAAATCATCATCGTGTGAATTTTATGTAGGAGGCACCTGAAATGGTATAATCCATATGAAACAGTTAACTAATGACAAGAATTCTATTTTGAGAAATAGATCAGCTGGAAAGAAAGGAAAGGAACCAACAACACTTGAGGCTGTTGCATTTGTAAACACAGTTGAACACATACATTTACTTTAAGAAAACCAAATAAATCATGTACATAAGACAAAGTGAAAAATAAAGGGTTAATTTTCCCTTTAATTCTAATGTGCGAAGCAATCAACAAATTATTTTTTCTGAGTTTTTTTGTATGAGAAAAATTCCTAGAAAAACCTAACATCTTTCCGCTCAAGTAGTAACTAGGCCTTGTGAAAAATTTAGAATAAGGTATTGCGGCCTGTCATAAATATCACTGGGGATGCTTCCAATAGCCAAAAAACCAACCAAGGTATGGAGAGGGTTATAGTGGCCAAACATAATAGGGCTACATCTTGAAAGAGATGACGATGCTTCCAGTAGCCTGACCAAGATCACCTCATGTCTAAGTTCTCATGCACCTCAACCTATAGAGAATGGTGCCCTAATATTTGACCACTAAGTTACCTATGTCTAGTGGGAATGGATGAATCTCAAATTTTAGTTTTCAGTTTTGGACCCATAAACCCTACTTCGTGTTAGGAGACAACATGAAGGTTCGTTATAATCCACCATATAGGCCTTACCCCTTTCACAGGTTTCTTTCCATGTACCAGATTTGTCACTGAATGATGCACGATTTTAAGCTCCATAAAAGACAACTTTCTATGTTTCAATATGAAAAAAACCATGACGCCTTATGTGTTACTTATCTCCATGGTCCTAACTTGAACTATAAATTATCTTGTGGCCCCCATGGGGAATTTAGTGTTTTTGGGTTAAGGTTGTTTTGAGAAAGGCTTTGCTTCACTTAAGGTGTGCAACAAAATATAAGCTCAAATAAATTAGGTACAAAGATTCTAGAAAGAGGATACCCTTTATACAAAGTTGAAGTGAGTTTAGTGTGTGGGGTGAATGCGTGTGCAAGTGAAATTGTGAGCATACAAAGTGTGAATAGATGTGGATATGTTGTGATACTTTACAGTTCCCCTAATTAAACTATGTGATGTGTGTTCCTTGCAAGAAAATAAATTATATGTGGATGATGGGCCACTTCTTTCCTAATTATACTTTGGGAGCATATGTTTGTGTGTAATATTTCAAAGTAAAATATACTTAATTACTAGTAATGGTTATTAAAGAAAATTGGTTGATAGTGATGGTGTGTGCAAGGTGAATTTTGTGCACATACAAAGTGTTTTAATTGCAAGTATGTGGATATGAGGTTCATGATCCTTTAATACAATTCCCCTAATTACACTATGTGACGTTTATTCCTTGCAATAAAATAAATCATGTGTTGAGGATGGACCACTTAACTATTTCCTAATTATACTATGTGAGCATATGTCTGTGTCCAAAATTTCAAAGTAAAATATAAGAAATAACTCTACTTGTAATGGTTAGTAAGGAAAATTGGTTAGTAGTGATGGTGTGTGCAAGGTGAATCTAGTGCACATACAAAGTGTTTGAGTTGCAAGTATGTGGATATGTGGTTCATGATCCTTTAATAAAACTCCCCTAATTACACTATGTCATGTTTGTTCCTCAAAAGAAAAGAAATGTTGTGTGGATGATGGACCACTTTCATCTTTCCTAATTATACTATGTGAGAATACTTGTTGGCAATTTAATTGATCTTAAATTAATTCATAAATTATCGACCAGGGATTGTAAACTGAAAAAAATAAAGCTACTATTAAATGCAGAAATAAATAGAAAAATCAAATCTAAATCTTCTTCACACTCAAAGAAAAGAAAGCTAATCTTCGAGTGCAAAGACAAATATTAAGGACACGAAGGGTGTCTACCTAGTTCCTTGCTCATGTGGTATTACCTACATTGTAGAAACTGGTAGATCTAATAAGCAAAGAATCAATGAACATGTTGCCAATATTAGGCACAATCGCTCTCGCTCATCAGCCCTAGCAGAACATGCTGAGAAATAAAAACACCATGTCTGCATTGAGGAGTCGAGATTCATTGCTAGGGTTGATCACTTCCACCACATGGATCTTAGAGAAGCAATTGAGATCGAGAGACATTCGACAAATCTCAACAGGGATAATGGTTGGAAATTGAGTAAAAGCTGGATTTCCGGCTCTCTCGGCATGATTCCTCCTCCCCTTCTTCTCCTTTCTCCTCTTTATTTCTATCTGATTCTTTTATTCTTTTATTATTTATTTATTTATTTTATTTATTTACTTATTTATTTATTTATTTTAATGTTTAATTAATTAATTAATTTATTTTTCATCTATTTCTAAAATGTTTATTTTTATTAATTTAGTTAGCATATATTTTCCCTTGTTTGGGAACAATAAGATGCTTTATTTGTTTTTTTTATACTATTTTTTAAGTCCACCTAGCTATTTAATAGAATATGCCCTCCCATAACAAATAATATTATATAGATAATTATTAAATTCATTGAAATGGAATTATCTAGATTTAGTTATTCCTAACAGCTAGTTCTTAACTAAACTCTTAATATTTTAATATTCTAATATTATAATGATTAAATTCATTGAAATAGAATATTCTAGATTTAGTTATTCATAACACCTAATTTTTAACAAAATTTTAAATAATATTTTTCCTACCTTTGTAACTAATTTTGTAATGGATAACTCTAGGCAATGATGCATCCATGTTATTTATTCCTACACATCGATTTATTCCTCGCCTTGTCCTAAGGATGAACCACATTAGTTGGTTCGAAACGTTGACCAAATCCTAAGAATGTGATTAATCTGGAAGACATATTTCTACATTATGGGTCACAAAAGTCTTTAGATCTAACAAAAAATATCACACTAATAAAATCAAAATCTTCTTCTCACTAACAGAAATAAAACCTTAAACTAATTGCAAATTCCAAATCAAATGATTCTACTTTCTATCTATCAATCAGAATTTCCATGTGCATAATAAATCCCTTTGATTATTTTCTTCATCCTTCACACAACGAGATTAAATTTATAAGAGAAATTCCATGGAAAATTCTATTACAAAACCTATAAAAAATTATATCCTAACTGTTACTAACACTTTTCTAAAAATCAAAGTTATGATCACTGTGATAGTTTAATCTTGTGAAATAGAAAGCTTAACTAGAAATAAAAATGGAACCTTACAGCTCCCCAAGGGGCCTCCCATGAGTGTAGGTATGTAGAGATCAACAAAGATTAACAACACATTTATATGCACAACATAGTGGATTCAAGAGCTCAATTAATCGATTTCAGAGAGTTTTTCAAATAATAACCAGTCATATGTATCAACGTGCCAAGAGGTAAGTTTTATAACCTCTTTTGTTAAATTTTTTGGAGATTTCTAAGCGTATCCTTCTCAACAGAAAATCTTAAAATAACATTGCTTAAATAAAATAGATTCTTCATGATTTGCTATCAAAGAAGAAAATTATGAGGTAATATATCAGCTTCAATCAACGATCTTCTCGCTCGCTTTATTTGTCTTCGTTATTTTCCATTGGGTTGACTTCCATGTTGGCCTAATTTCTAGGTTAGAGGAATAGGTGGATATCATTGTGCTGATTTCTAGATACCTGTTCACATGCTTCATTCCTCAACTAATGTTTCAAAACCTGTAGACTCTTCAAGTAAGTTGCATAATCAATTATTTATTGCATAATTGATGCAATTCGGTAGCTTATGCAAATATTAAGTCAAATAATAAAGAAACAATGAAACTATGAACAAAATATGCTTAAATACTTATTTTCTCCAATAACCTTGGAAGCTGACACTTAATTGGAGTTATTACGGTAAAAAAGGAAGAGAATGGAGTTTGAGGAAGGTATAAAAAAGGAAAAATTTTGGTCTTCAACATTCCCCCACACAGATGATATTGCATGCCCTCAAGCACAAAAATTAAAAAAATTTTAACCCTCTCTGTCACTAAGCAACCTCTAAGGCTTGAGAAAGGACATCTAAATTAGTACTTTCTATTTTTTGGAAATGATTGTCATTCTTGGTTTCTTCATTAAAATCCTACACTGCAAACTTATGATTTTATTGCTGAGGAGTTTACTTTTAGGCTTAAACTTTTTTTTTTTCTTGTAACAGTGGAAAAGATCTAGGAGAATGTTATCATTTTGAGTTCTTTGAATGTCATTTTGTACCTTCATTACTTCATATGCTTATTTCACACTTCTAGTTCATAAATTTCATGTTTAAGAGTATCTTCAATTGTAGATTCTTCTGGAGGGCTAAAATGAACTTCTTCATTAATAATTTCTTCTTAATTTGATAAATCAATATCTTTTCCTTTGGATTTCTATTCAAGAGATTCTATATAATCATAGATTTCATGTTGGACAGGTTCAGTTTCTGGGGGCTTTCTTGTTGGACTTGCAATAGGTGATGGTATTCTTGGTTCCTCTTCTTCTTCTAAATCAATAAAACCCAGATATTGTTTAATAGTTGATTTAATAAGTAGTGCACTTCGTCTTGATGGTTTTTCAATAGTGAGAGCACACTTTTTCTTGCTAGTTTTGTCTTTCTTTGTTCCTTATTTTGATGGGCCTTTATTTGTATTGATAGATTTCTTCTTTCTAATATTTTCTAAAACATTTGCAAGAGGGGTTTCATCTTCAGAATCCTTTTATATATGCCTAACTTTTTGTATTTATTGTGTAGGTGAATCTTTGTTTTGAATCTTAGGGTTTGAGGGAAATTTTCATCGACTTCTTCTTATTTTAGAACTGGATTCATCCTACTCAGCTTCTTTAAAATGATTTCGAACTAGAAAATCCTTCCAATTATCCACTTTACTCTTTAAATGAACATCAATCAAAAACTTTACTAACCCATGATGATACAGAGCATTGTCAATAAACTGTATTTTCCTTTCAATATTAGCAGCCATTTTTCTTAAACTAGAGAGGAAGGAATATGGAAAATTGATTTCATTTCCATCAATAAAATGTATCATCGGCCGAGCATGTTAGAAAATATATTCCCAAACCTAAACACACATGTTATAAACTTTTGAATGATTAATAACAAATTTCTCCATTTAGTTTTTAAAGTTGTTACTAGAATTCCTATCTTGAAAATGGAGATGTCCATACTTGGGTTTTTAAGGAAGATATCTTAGCCTTTTTCTTTGATTTTCTTGTTTTTAAAACAACTTTCCCCATTTCTTGTCAATCCTGTAGCTTCCGCCGTAAACGACTTTGTCAAGACCAACTTGATGTCTCCAATTTCTTATGCTATCCCATCATAGGCTCTAGCAAAAGACTTTGTGCCCTCCTTGTCATGACCATCAAGCTTCTCAAAGAACTGTAACCATCACGCGTGTTGCAATTGCTGCTTCACTTGTGGATAGGCTTCAAGAAACTTGGTCCCATTCAGCTCATAACACACAATAACTCCCAAGTTGGGGAATTTTTAGTCCTCAATTTCCCTTTTTGACAAGATTATAGAGTTTTTGTAGCAAGGACCAGATTTGGGTAGTAGTTTAGATGTTTTCGGCAGAGAAAAATGAAACAGAGCCGAAGGAAGTGTTGGCATTATGATACATATGTTGTAATTGACAGCAACCCACTCATCTCAGATGATAAATTATAGTGCAGCAAAGTTCACAGAATTTTATGTAGAGAAAGGTTTATTTCATGTGGAGAAAAGTTCACGGAATTTTATGCAGAGAAACGTTTATAAAAGTTTATTTCATGTGGAGAAAAGTTCACAGAATTTTATGCAGAGAAAATTTTATTTCATGTAAAAAAAAAAGTTCACGGAATTTTATGCAGAGAAAAGTTTATTTCATGTGAAGAAAAGTTCACGCACTTTCATGGTTGGTTCATGGATTAGTACAGACAGTTATTGATCCTATGGTTTTGGGTCCGTGGTATTGCATCCAAAAGTTGTTGATCCCAAGTATTGGGTTTCATTGGTATTGTGTTATTATGGTTTTGGACCATGGTATTGTGAAAGGCCTAAGACTATAAAAGAGGAAGGAGATCATTTGGCAAAGCATCCTCTGAATTGTTATTGAATATCTGATAAAGTGCTAGATCTGGAATGCTGTGATTGGGTTATGGTGCAGATCTGGATTTGAATAAAGAAGGAACCTGAGCTCAAGGAGAAGGATAAGTTCTATTGATGGGTCATAATCTTTAAGCTTGAATGATAGTATCTTTTGTTATGGGTTCAGGTTTGGTGTGTGGTTACTATCATTTGGATATAGCTGTTAGAGAAGTGTCTACTTGATTCAGTGCTAATTGGTGAAAAGGAGATTGTTTGATGCAAAAATTCTTGATGATTGATTGATGTTCATGGATCCAGTCTGAAAATTTATGAAACGTGGTCCCTGGAAGAAAGAGAAGGCTGTAGCCTTTTGTAGGCCAGCACCTACGTACTAGTATCTTGGCTAGTGCAAGAGCTAAGGGGGTTGTAGCTCCCTTCCAGGAGAAGCTGGAAAACGGGAGAGGGTTGTAGCTCTCTGCAGGTTGCAACCTACGTATTGGTAAAGGATTGCACCAGTACATTTGCAAAAAGAAGTTCCTAATTGAAGAGAAGATAGAGACAAATTGCAGCAGGTGGTTTTCACCCACATTGGGTTTCCACCTTATATCTTGTGTTCTTGTGTGTGATCATCTTCTGCTTTGTTTTATTGTTTCTGGTTATTGGTTATTTGATACACAGATTAACAATCAACATCTGAAAGATAAAGTAAATTATAAGTTTGCATAGTATACACCGGTTCCTTCTACATAGTTTCGGGTTTAATTAACTGAAGTAGTGTAAATCTTGGATTTGAAAAAGGAATATTTGACTTGATAATACTGATTCACCCCCCCTCTTAGTATTATTTCCAAAAATTGGTATTGGAGAAGGTCCTTCTGAAGAAGCTTGATTGCTTGAAGGAAGATCCATCATCATGAGAAACTACGAGAGAGAAGCATCGATCAGGCCACCGATTTTTGATGGGACAAACTTCATATATTGGAAGGTAAGAGTAACTGCCTGTCTTCAATCTCTTGGCACAGAAGTATGGGATATCATAGATATAGGGTATACTTTTCCATCAGCAACTCCTACAGATCCGGCTGAGAAGAAGAAATATGAAACAAATGCAAAGGCAGTGAATACTCTATTAGGATGTTTATCTCAATCTGAATTTGTCAAGGTTATGCAGTATAAATCCGCAAAAGAAATATGGGACAAGATTGTAATGAGCTATGAAGGAGATGATCAGGTAAAACGAGCAAAAATTCAAACCCTCAGAATTCAGTATGAAAATTTCAGAATGCATAATGATGAAAGTGTGGCTAACTATTTCCTTCTTGTAGATGAGATTGTCAATTGTATGAAAAACTTGGGTGAAGAAATAAAAGAGGTTGTTATGGTTGAAAAAGTTCTAAGATCTTTGTCTCCTAGGTTTGAATCTAAAGTTTCTGCAATAGAAGAAAAGGAGAATCTACGAAATCTTACCATGTCACAGCTGCATAGAATTATGATTGCTTATGAAATGAGGAAAGGAGGACCATCACACAGGAGAGAAGCTTCTTTCAAGGCTTCAGGCAAAGGAGATTACTATGAGTCAAGTCATGTATAAGAAGAAGAGGAAGAATCAAATTTTGTCAAGAACCTTCAACGGGGTACTGGAAGATTCTGAGGTAAGTTACCTTCCAAATGCTTTTCTTGTGGAAGAGTCGGTCACTATGCTGCCAAATGTCCTCATAAGGATAAGATTGACAAGGGGAAAGAATCTATTATATGGAACAAGAAACAAAATGCAAACACGAAAAGCTATTACACTCATGAAGATAGTGATGGATTTTCAAATAGTGATGAAGATGAATGAGGTAATAATTATAAAATTTTAATGGGTTTTGAAGATGATGATTACATGGATGCTATAGATGTGGATGGCTTTTATGAAGAGATTTATAGACTCAAAACATGTTTAGAAGAAAAGAATATGATCATTGATACTCTTGAATTCTAACTTGATGAAAAAGAAAAATTTCTTGAGAAGTTAGAATGTGAAATTGTTGGCCTTAGAAAAGAAATTGAGAAAACAAAGGCTCTTAATCTTAAATTTGTTAAAGGATCTGAAACTCTGGATGAGATTATCAATGTACAGTGTTCTCCTCTAATCAAGACTAGTCTAGGGTATAATGGAGAAGCATCTCAAGCATCCACCTCAAAGAGTTATCTCTATGTAGCAAGGAGGAATGAGAAAAAGCCCAATGCAGATCACCAGGTAAAACAGGGACGAATTACATCAAGGATAAACAAAGACTACCAAGTAAATCAAGGGCAATCGACCTTAAGGATGAACAAAAGCTACAACTAGCCACAGGTAAAATCTTCTCAATTTGCCTCAAGAATGGATGACAATAGAAACTACAAGTATTTGACAGGAAGATTTGATAATCAGAGGAGTTTCTTCAATGGCCAATGTTTCTCTTGCCATAACTTTGGCCACAAAGTAGCTCAATGTGTTTCCTATAAGACAATCATGACTAGAGAAGCTCAAAAATAAAGAAGTATGACTGGAATCACAAAAAGGACCCATAACAACTTTTCCGCCCTTGAAAATGAAATTGAATGTTCTATTTTTAATAACTTTGGTCATGAAGATTCTGAATGCAGGAGTAGGTTTTGGAAGACAACTCAGAAGGAACAAACCTTAAGTGCGAGAACATGGAGAATGAAGGAACCACAACTAGAAAGATGTGGGATAGCTTTATATGCAGAAGGTCAAGAAAATCAATGGTACATTGACAGTGGATGTTCAAAGCATATGACAGGTGATAAAGAAAAACTTGAACCATATAGTGTTTTAGAAAAGGGAAAGAAAGTTCCTTTTGGAAATGATACCCTTGCAGTCATAAAAGGAAAAGGCACTGCTCAATTAAAAGAAAAGTTCAAAGATGGAAATGTTTTGTATGTTGATAGCTTGAAGCATAATCTATTGAGTGTCAGTCAGATGTGTGATAATGGAACCGAGGTAATATTTCAATCGGATGGGTGTAGTGTTCGTGATCTTGATACAAGAAGAACAGTGATCAAAGGCAGAAGAACTCCAAATAATTTATACATATTTAAAGAAGGACAACAACAATGATATTTGAGCAAGGATGATGAACACTGGTTATGGCACTGGAGGTTGGGGCATCTAAGCTTCTCTCAAATAAGGAAAGCATGCAAGTACCAGGCAGTTCGTGGTCTTCCAGATATTAAAATTCCTTACAACACTATATGAAATTCATGTTAGTTTCATAAACAAACCAGAACTAACTTCCCTGAGAAGGAAGGTTCAGCTAGCAGGCCTCTTGAGCTAGTCCATACAGATGTATGTGGACCATTTAGGACAAGGTCACCTCGGGGAGAAGAATACTTTATATTATTCATTGACGACTTCTCCAGGATGGTTTGGTTAGGACTTATGAAGCACAAAGACAAAGCATTCGAAAAATTCAAATCTTTCAAAGCCTTGGTTGAAAACGAATCAAATCACAAAATTAAGTGCCTCAGGTCTGACAGAGGTGGGGAGTTTCCTTCAAATGAATTTTTCGATTTCTGTGAAGAACATGGAATAAGAAGGGAATTCTCTACAGCTAGGACTCCTTAGCAAAATAGAGTAGTGGAAAGGATGAACAAAACGGTTCAACAAATGGCTCGTTCTATGCTTGATGAGTTTGGAACTCCCGCAACCTTCTAGGGTGAAGCTGCATTTGTTGCAGTTGTTATTCTCAAAAAACCAAATGTCTGAGTGAACAACACTCAAACTCCTCATGAGCTCTGGTATGGTGAGACTCATTCGATAAAGCATTTCAAAATTTTTGGAAGCAAATGCTATATTAAGAATAATGATGAACAACTTGGCAAACTTGAACCTAGAGCAGATGAAGGCATTCTCCTTGGATTTTCTCCCCACAGCAAAGCTTATAAGTGTTACAATAAAAGACTTGGAAGAATTGTTGACAACATTAATGTAGTGGTTGATGAAAAAGGATACATTCCTAGGCAAGTAAATTATGAAAATATTGAAGAGGATGAAGACTACCCTCAAAATCAGACTGATGATGAAGAAGAACCTCAAGAGACACCAGAGGAATAGATAAGGATAGAAGAGAAGACTCCATCTAGGTATGTTCAGAAGAATCATCCAGAATCTCAAATATTGGGGCAAAAGGAGGCAGGTATACAAATAAGAAGAACAATTGTAGAAGCCTCAAGCTATTTGGCTTTGCTCTCCTCCACTGAGCCACAAAATGTAAAAGAGGCATGCAAAGATGAATGTTGGGTCAAGGAAATGGATGAAGAACTTGAGCAGATCGATAGGAAAAACACTTGGGAGTTGGTTCCTAGACCAAAAGATAAGAATGTCATAGGAACAAAATGGATCTTCAAGAACAAGTT